>CM069446.1:2711062-2908391 GCA_035610835.1 Ophiura sarsii | reverse complement strand
AAGCCCCAACGACTTCTAAAAAAGACTCACACACAATCCTATCAACGACAATCTACCAGAACTCGGACCTACGACCTCAGCTTCTTCCCTTGGACAACAAAAGCATGGAACGACCTACCTCACAACATTTTAGACTGCAATAAACTCACGTCCTTCAAATCGGAACTCAACAAATACCTTTGCGGTACCATCAAGGACATTGTCAACACAACCACAACCCACTCACAACCCAGTCACCAAAACAAATAAGTCAGGTCACCTCAACTCTAATGCGATGCAGTAACCTGCTTAATTGGAGTATAAAGAATCCAGATCCAGATCCAGGATGGAGAGAGCTGGTGGACTGTGGCGCCCCATCGGTCGACAAGACTACGGGATAGATATAGATAGATATATAGATAGTTGTACTTTTACAATGACATCAAATTGGTCATGATTCTGAAAGAAAGTCCTATTTTTTTATTCACCCTGTTCATTGGGCTCGGCAGAATCCGTGATATTTAAGGCAAAAACCGTGGGCAGCAAAATCCGTGATACGGTACAATTTCCCAAATCCGTGATGAAGTATGAAATCCGTGAATTATATACGTCGTGAACACCCTCGAACGATGCGCTAGATTTATTTTTACCAAGGCGTTATTTCGGGGGGGGGGGGGGGGGGGGGTTCTAACTTTGCTTTACTGGTTTCGCCTGCTATAGGCCCCGGCACGCTATAGACTGGCTTAGACCTTTCTCATGTTTCTCTGTTTTTTTACCTTCTAATTCTATAGTTTTCAGACTTTTCTGTGATTTCGAAACTTTCTCTCCGTTTGAGACCTTTCTATTCTTTTGAGAATTCTCTGTTATTATAAGACCTTGTTCTGCTGTTGAGACCTGTCACCTGTGTATATACTTTTGAGACCTTCCTCTGCTGTTTAGATCCTTTTGACAGAAACGGCTGCCCATAATGACTCTACAATACGGATTTTGCGAAGGTGTTTTGAGAACCACTTTTAGTTCACATACCGGCAACCCGGATGTCAACATTGGCCACGGCGACGGTGTCGAATTCGGAAGCAATGGCAAATCTTAGCAGCGATTTAAAGTCCTATTTGTCAGGAAAACCTGGTTCCAACAAAGTTGAGGACTCAACAAGTAGTTCATATTCTTCTCTTACATCTTGGTTTTCAAAAGGAGATGATAAGACAGTTGAAGGAATATTAGAAAAAGACACAAATGCCAGTAATGGGTGGTTCAATAATGCACAGAAAGATCCTTGTTGTCCTGCATTGGTAAGCTTAAAAAATGAAAAAAATAAAATGTCTTACTTTCTTTATGAAAGAAAATCTGTAGTACAAGTTGTCATGCCAAGGTATTTAGTCATCAATCATGTTCGTCATTGAGAATATTTGACCGCATATTTTGTCATAACATATCTCACATTTATGACGTCATTGTGATTGTCACAGATTTTCATGATATTAAATTATATTATTATTTAGCTGCCCTAACACAGTAACACTTTTCACACCAGCCGCTTGTTAGTCATCTTCTGCTGTACAATTATTTGAAAATGATTTTTTATAAAATCTTGTGTAAATATTATAAACATACGTATACTGTTGTACTGTACACAGCGCCCTATTATATCATATATCGGGCATGATTAACGGTATACCTAACTTCACGTACCAATTGCTTGCAATTGGTACATGACATAGCCCCTGGTTTTCAAGCCGATACAACTGTGTCACAGCAGCGAGTAATTTTCATGGAAATATTTCTTGAACACCGCAAAGGTTAGATGTTTGCAAATAAGATTATCAGTAATACGTTTTCCTACAGTGCATTCCTACCTACCTTATTTTTAAAACCGAACAACGGATTAAGATAGCGACTTCCTTTTGTGTGTACCACCTGTGTCTCTTCAACAACTGTCAAAGTTCTCGAATTCCACGCATTGATTTGTCGGACCGCGATGTAAATGAAGCGATGCGTCATTTTAGTTAGTATCTTTGACTGTGGTTTCAGACGAACGCTGCACATGTACAAAGTGAATTGGAAACAGCAGCGTCGTAGCGTTTTACGTAACAAATCTGCAGAGACCGATCAACGCACGTGATATTTCGTTGTTTACCACTATTTTCTTGAGTGGCGCAAAAAACCCCTGATGTCTGTGCATTAATCACGAAAGAGTAGCCTACATAGGATATACACCAAGCCCACAGTGGCAAAATAATTAAGAATCTATGTAATCTACAAAGGTAGGAATCATCGATAAAATCATGTTGATATATACACGTGTTATCTGGACTTATGATGTACAGCACAAGTCGGCCTAGAATTTGCGTGTAGATTAACGGTACAGTGCCCCTGAAACCTAGGGACATGAGTTTTTGTGTACACAGACCGGGATGATCCCCTACTCTTTACGAAAGAGTCTGTGACCTTTTAATGTGCTTGGATTTTGCTCTTCCGATGCACGAGACTACCATTTCTATGTGACTTCCGAACCATGAGGCACTTGAGACTAAGTACCTTGGCCAAGGAAACAAACATGTTGGCCGTAGCGAGGCTTGAACTCACAACCTTTGTATTGGGAGACCTGCAATCTATCCACTAGAACACACACGCTTTCAAAGACAAAGACACAGTCCTCTTTAATTTGATACCATCAAAGTGTCTGGAATCAACAAATTACCCTAGGTTAGGTGGGGATAAAATATATGCCAATAACCCTAACTTCCAAGGCACCTTTTCCAAAGAATTTTTTTTCCCAGCCAAAATATAGCGAGGGGAAAAAGTGGCCCGGGGCTCAAACCCCGGACCGTCTGGGTTTAGAGGCAGACGATCTACCGCTAGGCCATGGGGGGGGGGGGGGGGGGGGGGGGGGGGGGGGGGGGGGGGGGAAACCATACATGGCGGAGTATATTCCGCTAGACCCAATGCTTCACTATACTACAGCCATACCACCCCTCATTGACATCTGACGTCGCGAAAATTACATTTTGAAATCATCATTTGCACATCAAATATATTAACAAATATCTATCAAAATGCACTCACATGTTATTCCTAGAACGCTTGGTAATACATTGAGTTCATTAATGTTGATCTTAAGCATCCTCATTTTGGGGGAAATATTGAGGTGAAAAATCGGCAGTGCTGACACTCGATGTGAATTTCGCGACATCGTGAGTCTATGGAGGGTGGCGGAACCGTACACTTGCAGGGCCGTCAGCAGCTTTTGCCCAAGGGGGGGTGCGTTTTCACGATTTTTTACCGGAAGCAGTGGCGTAGCTAGGTTTTTTTTCTCGTAAAAGGTTGCCCCAAATTTTTTCCAAGTCAGTCACCTCGTGAATTTCACGTAAGTGGGGGGGGGGGGGGGGGGGGGGGGGGGTGGAGTCAAACAATTTCGCACGTCAAATTTTTTCGCACGGACACAAAATTTCGCAGTCCAAAAAGCACTGTAGTCAATGTTTTATGAGTAGTTTTACTATCATTGAAATTTGAAACTAAGAAAAACGCCATTTTTACCTTAAAAAAAAAGAAGAGATTTTCAAGGGGTGCGTCCGCACCCAACGTAACCCCCCTTCTGACGGCCCTGACTTGCACTACGGTACCGATTGGGACTAATATTCCCTGGGGCTATTATTTCATCGAAAAACTGCCGAGCCGGGTGACACAAGCACACCGCATCATAGTAATAATTTCGTAGTTACTCAAGAGTGTAAGGGTAGGCCTAATGGTATTAATTATACTTAAATGGTAAAAAAGTGGGGAACGATTTCCCGGGCTTTAGGCGAAGAATGTTTAATGGTGTGATACCTACACGAGATTCATACATTTTCAACCGTCACTTTCTAGAAAACTAATATGTATGTAACATGTACAGGATGCGATATTTTTTCCCGTACATGATCCTCCTTCTTCTTCTCCCGTTAAGTGAGTGAAATCAGTTGATTTGTTCAAAAAATCATTTCATTCAGTGAATTTTGCTTTATTCCGTATTAAAACTGAATAAAGTGATTTCTTCTTTTTCTAAATCTAAGCAGACTCACGTGGAGTCTCCTGTTTTTTAAAAAATATTTCATAGAATTTCACTTGCTATGAATATCATGCCTGACATAGTCGATCCATTTTGTTTTATTTCACAATTAATTAAAATTCTTTTTGTTTTGTTTCAGTCAAAGAAGCAGAGGATATTGGGTTTCATGATGTGTCTTCTCGCCGGTGCTGTTTGTTTTGCTATGTCTTTATCACTCATACCATTTATTGTACTGAGGGCTAGGAAGTTCGCGCTACTATATTCATTAGGTAGTGTCTTTACAATCAGTAGGTGAGTAATTAGGCACAAAAAAAAGTTTGTCTCAAATGACCCGCACGCATTCCCGAAACCGCCCGCGTTAGCTCTTTTTTTTAGTGGTTTTTTTTCTTCAATTTTTTTTTTTTTTTTTTTTTTTTTTTTTTCTTCAAATTTCTCAAAAAAATCTTGCAAAATCCAACTTTTGACCAAACAAATGACGATCAGGTTTAAATTAAAAATGAAAGAAAAATCCGCAGACCGCATTAGATTTTCAGTCTATCATGTCATTTGAGACAAACCTTTTTTCTTTGTTTTTTGCCTTATCAACCTTCATATACTGGCTATTTCAGAATGCAAGCTAATCAAACAGTTTTGCTATACAAAATACAAATCCTTGTCCTGTGAGTACATTACCATAAATACATCTAATACTGATTCACTCAATTATGATTGTGGGGGAGTATATCAGATGAAATAATATTTTAGATAAACCTGAGTGAATTATCCTGTCGTAACCTCCCTAGTAATGCTGATTTAAAGATCATTCCATGTCAGAAAGTGTGGGTGTAAGAACCTGGTTCATAATTGGTAAACCCGCCTTAAAGGTATATTATGTGATCTTTCCAGGGAACGCCCTCAACATAAAAAAAAAAATTGAAAGCAGATTTTCTTGCAGATTTACATTTCTGATCATAAATCGTACATACATTCCAAGTTACAGGGCAATACGATTCTTAATTACTTCAAAATCATGGTTTTAGAGTGAAAATAAACTGTCGTGTTAAAGGTAGATGACCCGATCACATTTTCGTAACACAGAATTATTTCAAACATACGGAGATTTTCATATCATATGAAAGCTCGTATTTTTCTCATCATCATACTGAAATTTGACGGCCTAAATCTGTATAATTACGGAGAAATCGATGAAATAACGTCGAATTACCGCGAATGGTGGTATACCACCGATATAGTTTGTGTACTACTCAATGGGTACAGTTCACAGCATCTTGTGCGTGTAAAATAAGAACCATTAGAGCTATGCAACTCAAACTTTGGAACACGACTTTTTTAAGGATGACCTTTCATGTAGAATAGAAAACTTCAAGTTGAAAATCGAAATGTGATCGGGTCATCTACCTTTAACACGACAGTTTATATTTTCACTCTAAATTCACTCTAAAACCAAGATTTTGAGGTAATTAGGAATCGTATCGCTCTGTAACTTGGAATGTATGTACGATTTATGATCAGAAATGTAAATCTGCAAGAAAATCTACTTTCTAAAAAAAATTATGAATAGAGGGCGCTCTATGGAAAAGATCACATAATATGCCTTTAAGAACTCTTGTTACAAAACATTTGATTAGAAGAATAAAGTTTAAGAATATTAGGTTTCGGAAATGTGGTGGCTTGATGAAATGGATGGTTATATTTATATTATAATGTATATAAAGAAATCGTACAGAAATATAAATCAAAATACATGACATTTGGCTTTTATTTTTGGACTACGATATCAGATCCGATGAAAGTTAATGCATATTTTTGAGAATATTAGGTTTCAGAAATGTGGTGGCTTGATGAAATGGACGGTTATATTATAATGTATAAAGAAATCATATACCATACAGAAATATAAATCAAAATACATGACATTTGGCTTTTATTTTTGGACTACGATATCAGATCCGATGAAAGTTAATGCATATTTTTGAGAATATTAGGTTTCGGAAATGTGGTGGCTTGATGAAATGGACGGTTATATTATAATGTATAAAGAAATCATATACCATACAGAAATATAAATCAAAATACATGACATTTGGCTTTTATTTTTGGACTACGATATCAGATCCGATGAAAGTTAATGCATATTTTTGAGAATATTAGGTTTCAGAAATGTGGTGGCTTGATGAAATGGATGGTTATATTATAATGTATAAAGAAATCATATACCATACAGAAATATAAATCAAAATACATGACATTTGGCTTTTATTTTTGGACTACGATATCAGATCCGATGAAAGTTAATGCATATTTTTGAGAATATTAGGTTTCAGAAATGTGGTGGCTTGATGAAATGGATGGTTATATTATAATGTATAAAGAAATCATATACCATACAGAAATATAAATCAAAATACATGACATTTGGCTTTTATTTTTGGACTACGATATCAGATCCGATGAAAGTTAATGCATATTTTTGAGAATATTAGGTTTCGGAAATGTGGTGGCTTGATGAAATGGACGGTTATATTATAATGTATAAAGAAATCATATACCATACAGAAATATAAATCAAAATACATGACATTTGGCTTTTATTTTTGGACTACGATATCAGATCCGATGAAAGTTAATGCATATTTTTGAGAATAATAGGTTTCGGAAATGTGGTGGCTTGATGAAATGGATGGTTATATTATAATGTATAAAGAAATCATATACCATACAGAAATATAAATCAAAATACATGACATTTGGCTTTTATTTTTGGACTACGATATCAGATCCGATGAAAGTTAATGCATATTTTTGAGAATAATAGGTTTCGGAAATGTGGTGGCTTGATGAAATGGACGGTTATATTATAATGTATAAAGAAATCATATACCATACAGAAATATAAATCAAAATACATGACATTTGGCTTTTATTTTTGGACTACGATATCAGATCCGATGAAAGTTAATGCATATTTTTGAGAATATTAGGTTTCGGAAATGTGGTGGCTTGATGAAATGGACGGTTATATTATAATGTATAAAGAAATCATATACCATACAGAAATATAAATCAAAATACATGACATTTGGCTTTTATTTTTGGACTACGATATCAGATCCGATGAAAGTTAATGCATATTTTTGAGAATATTAGGTTTCGGAAATGTGGTGGCTTGATGAAATGGACCGTTATATTATAATGTATAAAGAAATCATATACCATACAGAAATATAAATCAAAATACATGACATTTGGCTTTTATTTTTGGACTACGATATCAGATCCGATGAAAGTTAATGCATATTTTTGAGAATATTAGGTTTCAGAAATGTGGTGGCTTGATGAAATGGACGGTTATATTATAATGTATAAAGAAATCATATACCATACAGAAATATAAATCAAAATACATGACATTTGGCTTTTATTTTTGGACTACGATATCAGATCCGATGAAAGTTAATGCATATTTTTGAGAATATTAGGTTTCGGAAATGTGGTGGCTTGATGAAATGGATGGTTATATTATAATGTATATAAAGAAATCGTACAGAAATATAAATCAAAATACATGACAGTTAGTTTTTATTTTTGGACTACGATATCAGATCCGATGAAAGTTAATGCATATTTTTGAGAATATTAGGTTTCGGAAATGTGGTGGCTTGATGAAATGGACGGTTATATTATAATGTATAAAGAAATCATATACCATACAGGAATATAAATCAAAATACATGCATCCCCGTAAGACACTTTTGCCCAAGGGGGGGCGTTTTCACCTAAAATTTTCGTAAAAGGTTGCCCCAAAATTTTTCCAAGTCAGTCACCTCGTGAATTTCACGTAAGTGGGGGGGGGGGGGGGGGGGGTAGAAGTCAAAAAATTTCGCACATCAACATTTTTCGCACGGACACAAAATTTCGCAGTCCAAAAAGCACTGTAGTCAATGTTTTATGAGTAGTTTTACTATCATTGATATTTGAAACTAAGAAAAACGCAATTTTTACCTTAAAATTTTTTTTAAAAAAAATTCAAAGGGGGGGGGGGGGGCGTTCGCAACCGTCACCCCCCCCCCCCCCCCCCCCCATCTGACGGGCCTGACATGACAGTTGGTTTTTATTTTTGGACTACGATATCAGAAATTTAATTAATGCATATTTTTGAGAATAATAGGTTTCGGAAATGTGGTGGCTTGATGAAATGGATGGTTATATTATAATGTATAAAGAAATCATATACCATACAGAAATATAAATCAAAATACATGACATTTGGCTTTTATTTTTGGACTACGATATCAGATCCGATGAAAGTTAATGCATATTTTTGAGAATAATAGGTTTCGGAAATGTGGTGGCTTGATGAAATGGATGGTTATATTATAATGTATAAAGAAATCATATACCATACAGAAATATAAATCAAAATACATGACATTTGGCTTTTATTTTTGGACTACGATATCAGATCCGATGAAAGTTAATGCATATTTTTGAGAATAATAGGTTTCGGAAATGTGGTGGCTTGATGAAATGGATGGTTATATTATAATGTATAAAGAAATCATATACCATACAGAAATATAAATCAAAATACATGACATTTGGCTTTTATTTTTGGACTACGATATCAGATCCGATGAAAGTTAATGCATATTTTTGAGAATAATAGGTTTCGGAAATGTGGTGGCTTGATGAAATGGATGGTTATATTATAATGTATATTACATGACAGTTGGTTTTTATCCCCCTGGTTTGAAAAACCAGGTAAAACCAGAAGGGGATTTTGTCATCATGTAATGTGCGTCTGTCTGTCTTTCGGGGGATGGGGGTGTGTGTGCCTTTTGGTTAGCCTTTTTTCCGAATGCTGTAACTTTTGAACGGATGGACGGATTGACTTCAAACCTTCAGCGATAGGTAGGCCATGGTCAAACACTGGCTGCTTTTTTTGGGTCTAATTTGCAAAGGTCATCTGAGGTCAAAGGTCATCCAGGGGTCAAATCGTAAAAGTTGCCCAATTGACTTCAAACTTGGAGAAAAGAAACATGAACACCGGGTGAACATGTCTAAAATTAATTACAAGTTATTTGAGGTCAACGGTTTTGAGGTCAAAGGTCATCCAGGGGCAAATCGTAAAAGTTGCCCGATTGACTTCAAACTTGAAGAAAAGAAACATGAACACCGGGTGAACATGTCTAAAATTAATTAGAGGTCATCCGAGGTCAACAAAGGTCAACAAGGGGTTGAGTCGTGCAATGAACACCGGGTGAACATGTCAAAAAATAATTATAGGTAATCTGAGGTCAAGGTCATTCAGAGGTCAAATCGTAAAAGTTGTCCGATTGACGTCAAACTTGGAGGAAAGAAACATGAACACCGGGGGAACATGACCCCTATGTGACCTTTGACCTCATATAGGTCATTAGAGGTCATCCAAGGTCAAAGGTCAACAAGGGGTTAACTCATACAATGAATACCGGGGGACAATGTCAAAAAATAATTAGAGATCTTCCGAAATCATCTTAGGTCAAAGGTCAACCAAAGGTCAAATTGTAAAAGTTGCCCGATTGACTTCAAACTTGGAGAAAAGAAACATGAACACCGGGTGAACATGTCAAAAAATAATTAGAGGTCATCTGAGGTCAAAGGTCATCCAGAGGTCAAATCGTAAAAGATGCCCGATTGACGTCAAACTTGGAGAAAAGAAACATGAACACCGGTAACTGTAAACAGTCTTGGATTCAGAGCAATGATCCCCCCCCAAGGGAATGTTACTCACCTCAAACATGTAACATATAAACTCCTCACAAAAAGTATCGAAACACCTTACACATGATCTAATAATTAACGAGTTGTGCTGTGCGATTTTTTTTTTAAATCTTTTTTAGAAAATAGGCTATGAGGTATGCAATTTTCTTTTTTTTTGGCGATTTTTTAAATTTTATTTTGCTATTCAAGCTTACAGAGAACTTTTTAAAACTTTTTGAAAAAAGAAAAAGAAAAAAGGTGTTTTTTAGCATACCAATGCGGGCGGGCTTCTGAGACAGACCTTCTTCTTTGTTTGGCCTAAATAGTAATTAGCAAATATCTCTGCATCATTCTTGTTTTACAGTTTTTCCTTCCTGTGGGGACCATGGTACCATGTGAAGCACCTGTGTTCGGGACAGAGACTGCCTTTTACAGCTGTGTATTTTGGTACTATGTTTGCAACTCTTTATTTTGCTATGGTTGTAAGTATTTTAGATATTCCAATCACATGATTCTTAAAGGTATATAATGTGATCTTTCCAGGGAACGCCTCAACATCGGAAAAAAAATAAAAATTGAAAGCAGATTTTCTTGCAGATTTACATTTCTGATCATAAATCATACATTCCAAGTTACTATACAGGGCGATACGATTCTTAATTGCTTCAAAATCATGGCTTTAGAGTGAAAATAAACTGTCAGGTTAACACTAACAGTTTATATTTTCACTGTAAAACCATGATTCAGAGGTAATTAGGAATCGTATCGCTCTGTAACTTGGAATGTATGTATGATTTATGATCAGAAATGTAATCTGCAAGAAAATCTACTTTCTAAAAGGAATCATGAATAGAGGGCGTTCTCTGGGAAAAAAATCACATAATATGCCTTTAAGTTCAGCCTCTTTGTGGCAATGGGTGAATTTCGTTTGGTCCTCTGATGACAAGAGCCTGGCAAGAGATAAAAAACCAACCCTGTTCTACGACCAAACCCGGGTTTCTTTATAGAATTTTTTAACAAAAAAATATGGGGGGGGGGGGGGGGGGGGGGCAGTCAGATTGAAAAATATATGTTGTTGAAATTTTAATGGATTGCAAATTCACCAACATTTCCTGAATGTTTTGAGCAGGATTATTTTAAATTTTCTTTTCTTTTATTAATTCTTTATTCAATGATACAATAACATCAATATTTTAATGTAGGTAATAATAATATTAGTATCTAGGCGGTCACCCGGGTTTGGGGGTTCTCGGGTTTGTAGCTACTTCCCTGGATGGATGGGGATTGTGGATGATCAATTACTGCACTTTTGCTGTTCCACCACACTTACAATCGACAGAACTTAAAAATTCGACCCCTAGATGACCTTTGACCCCAGACGACCCAAGAAAAGCAAAGGCATTTTATTTTTTCAACGCTCGACTCGCATTCGGGCTTCCCGTCCCCGAGTTTAAGCCCGATCGGACAAACTTTGAAAATTCGACCCTTCGTCGACCTTTGACCTCGGACGACCCAAGAAAAGCAAAGCCGTTTTATTTTTTCCACGCTCGTCTCATATTCGGGCTTCCCGTCACCGAGTTTAAGCCCGATCGGGCAAACTTTGAAAATTCGACCCTTAGACGACCTTTGACCCAGGATGACCCAAGAAAAGCAAAGCCGTTTTTTTTTCTTCCACGCTCGACTCGACAATGTGACAGGGATTTTTGTTGCTGATAAATTCATGTTTTTCCTGCTTTGAGTTAGAGGTTGCCAATCACATCCCACAAAACTTTTGATAGACCAAAATTCCAGACAGAGGCAATGTTCTCATATGTGACGCGATCAAGAGGAATGAGTCGGATGTCGGGGAATCCCAAATTGAGATATGGCCAATTCAAAATGGCGGCTTACATAAGTTTTGATGGAAATTCATGTATACAATTTGACATAACTTTGGAACAAAACGTCGTATCGACATGGGGTTTTCAGTTTCTGAAAGCTCTAGATGTCTTCCTTAAAACTGTATTAAAACTCATTTTCGACCAGGGTCGACATCCGACTCATTCCTCTTGATCGTGTCACATATGTTTGGTCTCTTAGGCCAAAAAAAAAAGAAGTTTGACTTGCCCTTTCCGACCGACCCAAATTTTCGGAAATCTAGGGTCGCTATTTTTTTTTTTTTTAAATTGAAAAAAAAAAAAAAAATTGAAAGAAGCATATAACAATAAAGAAAGATGAAAACGTGTTTTTGAGTAGTATCTGCTTGTTTAAATAAAATATCTTTAAAACGTGTTTTTTTTGCAGTAAATTTTCAAAAAATTTCAACAAAAAAACAAAAAAATCTGACCGTCCGACCCTGACTCTGAAAGGGCAAGTCAACTTTTTTTTTTTTGGGGGGGGGGGGCCTTATCTTAGTCTTAATGTCACTATCATTGGCATTTTTAACCCTCCTGCCCATTTGTGTTTCTTGTATTATGCATGTTTTCTGAGTTACAGTGAACGGATAGATTGGCCCATCAGAGCTCTTTATAGAGAGTTTCCAGTTTGATATCTAATCACTCCTTTTTTAATGTCTGTTAGGCTATTGTTCACATTTGCTCTTTATATGCAAAAGAAAGGGGGAAAAAGACATTGAAAAGTGGTATAGTCACATGTGATCTCAGAGACTTCCATTAGGACATGTGTGGCGCAGAGGATAGAGCACTGGATTCAAAAAGCAAAGGTTGTGGGTTTGAGTCCCGTTGTGGTCAACATGTTGTGCTCTTGAGTAAAGCACTTTACCACAATTACCTCTCTCCACCCCAGGTGTAGCTGTTTGGGGATAATCACAATCTAAGTGTCTGATAGGAATACACATCATTATCAGAATTTGTAAGATAGGCAGCAATAACCTAAGTGAAGCGAACTGATTCTGATGTATCCTATCTGAGCAGCGGAATAATTGTAAAGCGCGTTGAGCATACTTAATTTGACAAGCTAACATTTAAAAAAAAAATTATTATTCCTATTCTCAGCTAGTTCCAACAAGCCCTTATTCTGCTTGGTACAATTCTGTTATCCTAATCAGGGGTAGAATTTCATTATGAGCCGCGAGGAGCCGCGAGAATCCAAACGGATTCTCGCGGAAGGATTTTGCGAGAATCTGGATTCTCGCAAATTTTGAGAATCCATGGATTTTTGCGAAATGAATGGAAATAATATCAAGAATAAGGCTATAAGCTTGCACAACTTCCAAATTCGGCATGTTTGTTGACTAAGGGTCAAATACCAGTCATCTAAGGTCCTGTTTTGGACTTATTAAAATAAATAAAAAATGGCGTTTTTTTTGTTTTTTGCGTGAATCCACATTGATTCACGCTGTAGTGTTTTTATGCAAATCTTCACGTGAATCGAATTGCGGATTCGCGCCGAAATTCTACCCCTGCTAATATTCTTCAAAATTCGAACTTATCAAAACACCATGAGTGCCAATGATGGATACAGGGGGATGTCCCCCTCTGATATTTCATGCTGAAACAGGTATATTTGTCTCAGATTTCATGAGTAAAATTGAGAAGATTAATCGATGTGAATGCCACACACATTTTGAAACAATTCAGTTGATTGTCCCTCACCCCAACCCCAAATCAGCATTTTAATTTTAACAAGTTATATATTTTCTGTGGTATTATGATTAAAGTGATTAGAAGCAAGTTTATCAAACATTACGTAAGCGACGAGAAAAATCCCTGTTCTAAGGGCCTAACCAACCCATTGTTTTTCTCCAATTTTGAATTTTCATTTATTTTACAATTGTTTTGACATTTCTTTAATTTATTTTAGAAATAAAAGAAATAAACATTTTTGGAAATTTTCAAATCATTTAAAGAAAAATTCAAGAAATTTGAAAAACAAAACAAAAGCCAACACAAAAATAACCACCCGACTGACTGACCCTCTTGAGAGATGCGTTTCCCCAGAGAGATGGGTTTCCCCAGAGAGATGCGTTTCCCCAGAGAGATGCGTTTCCCCAGAGAGATGCGTTTCCCCAGAGAGAACAGGGTTTTTTAATCGCCTAATAGACCCAATAATATTTACCATTTTAAAACCAAAATATCAAACATTTTTCCAGACCATTTCATGCAAGTTTTCTTCTTTCTTTTCAGAAAAAGGTGACAATACTCACTATTGTATGTGCAATTTTACAGATAATCGCATTGTTTTGGTAAGTTGTTTTTTCAAGCACTATCTATAGCAGGGGTTCTCAACCTGGGGGTCTATCTACCCCCGTGGAGGTCGTTTGAGGTTTTTCAGGGGGTCATGAAGGGGTCATAAATATAGCTTTTGGGGGAACCATTTTGATATTTCCCTCTAAAAAGGCTTAAAAACTCAACAGAAACTTTTAAATTTGCTACGCTTGCATCATATAACCAAGCAGTTTCAGATTCAATAAATCAGGTTGTTTTTTCAATTTTTTTGTTGTTGATTATTTTGATGGTTTGTAGGTAGACTTTTTTGGTAATACATTTTTGTCGTAGGTTCAATTGTGAAGAAGAAAACCTGAGACATGAGTCCCAAATTTCATAAATCTTAGAAATAAACAAACTGTAAACAGAAATGGCCCGTTCACACCTAAAATTTGAAGCATCGTCACACCAAGAGCCAGCTATATTGCATATCGGGCAAATGTTTTTGATCGCCCCACCTGGAATGTGGGGCGAAAAGATTATCCGCCATTGTCAGCCCAGGCCGAGCAAGCTATAGTGTACTAGATTTAGAGCTATTTATAGAAATGCCTGAAAGTATCATGTTACATGGGAAATATAAAAGTTCATCGTAACATTGGCAATTGGTATTTAAATCAATTTGACAAATATCGTCGCTGTTCTGTCAAAACCTCGTAGGTTTTTCCGGCCTTTCAGCATGTATAAAGTAAGACTGCCCAGTGGTTATTCATGAAGTGTTGCTTCAGGAGCAAGAGCACTTACAGGGTTTTGACGGATGCATTTTTGGCCCTTGAACATGTTTAGAACATACTGCCCAAAAGTTATACATAGTAAATATTACTTTATACATGCTAAAGGGCCAGATGGAGGTATAAGGTTTTAACAGAACAGCAACGATATGTGATATGGGAGTGTCATTGACTTGATTGGCATAACTTGATGTCTTCAACCAGGGTCTTCAACTTATAGGTAGTTTGTTTAAGAATTTGTGAGTTAATCTTCATGATATAAAACCCTAAGTCAAACTTTAGAACTTGGTACTTCTTCATAAAACTCAACTTAGAAAGAATCCTTAAATATTCAGGCTAACCACTTAAACGTGCTATACTGACTTGCCGTAACAACTATGTGTGCTGAAGAATTATTTATGTCACTGTCATAAACGTAGGACCACTACTACATTCTTCATGATTCGTGATGATTTTAGACAACATATTCTTATGAAATGATACATTAGTGATTTCAAGTAACATACCAGTTTATTCAAACTAGAGTTGCAGTCAAAACATAAAATGATCCAAAATCTTGAAGAAATAGCTTGATTGTAACCGAAATAGTCATCGTTTCGAGGCTTTATTTCATGCGGTTCGCTGGTTTCCATTTTTTACACACTTAGTCAAGCGTAGGAACCCCAATCAGACGGGGGACCATGCAATCGCTTGTGGTGCCGTATGGTTCAATATTTAGCTGAACTTTGATGGTTAATAACGAGGTGGATATTCTCACACGAGCGTAGATAATAGCGCCACCAGTTGGAAATTATTCTTCGGTAAATTTTGATATGCGGTTGTCCATATAAGTGTTTGTGGAGTCACATGCAACAAGATATACCAATGCGGGTAATTTTCAATGCTTTATCCCGTTTATTGACTGACGGGATACGCAAAAACGGGATACGCACAGTGCTGTACATGGCCTATCTCGATCATTAACGGGATGCGCATGGAACTGGTTAAAAAGAGTTTTCTTTTATGCAATAGGGCACAGGTCAGTGTTCTGTAGTTTAGTTTTGTATGACGCACAGATTGAGGAGGTGGGGGAGAAGGCTTTCAAAACTGATCCATCAATGATAGGATGGGTCAAGGATCTTTAAGCTAATTATTTCAAATTATCAGATGATTTCATCTTAAAGATCTCAGTTGCGTCATACTGCTGTCAAATGTACAGACAAGTTAACATCTGATGTCTAATTTTATCATATATGGTATAACAGATAAGCTGTGTTGGCATAGTCAAAAGTAAAATATGCTGTGATTTATATTAAGTTTTTCAGCCATCAGGTATGATAGAAAGGTGTTTTTCTACATTCTGTGTCCAAACGCGTGAGAAGCAGAATGCAAAAAATGGTGTGTGCGACAAAAAGCATGAGCATGATCCGTTAAACCTAAATGAATGGGATAAAGATGAACATTTTATTTAAGTAAATTTGTTCAAAAATGATTGGAAAAGTGGAAAAGCAAGTCTAATTTGCTATACGTAGAGCAAAATTGTTCTGGGAATTTGATCCTTTTAAGAGTTCAAAGACCTATCTAATAAATTGAGTTTAAGTTTAAAAATAATTATCTGTTCATAAAGCGATGAATGAGGGTCGTTCAATAAGTTCCACCTCATCCCACATAATTTCACTTTTCTATAAGTTAACTGTATATGATAATCCATAAAGTAGCTCTGAATCTCAGCTACTAGTTACAGTCCAACCCTTATTAGTCGGACATGATGGGACCAAGCAATGATAAGTGAAAAAATCTGGATAAAGCAAATAATGTGTAATTCTGCATTGACTGTCCTGAAGTGCTTAATTTTTGGGATTATTCAGCACGTGTGGTCCAGTGGAGTAGTTGCCGGTCTCATAATCATAAGGTCGTGAGTTCTAGCCCCGCTGGTGCCAATGTGTTTGTGTCCTTGGGCAAGGCACTTAGTCTACATTGCCTATTGGGGGTTACTATATAGGGGTTATGTATGTTTGTTCATGTTGGTTTATGTAGCAACTTGGCACTGATTTAGCTGCTGCCTGGACGTTGCATTGTTTATTAATGTATTTGATTTGTAATGTTGTTACAATTCAGCCAGTTGGCTGCGATGACAATAAAATTTAGACCTTTATTATTACCTTTATTAGATAACAAAGAGGGTCGGATACCCGAGGTTGGACTGTATTAGTAAACTGGTATTGGTACCTGTTTTCTTATTTTGCTCATGTATTTAAAGGCATATTATGTGATATTTTCCAGAGAGCGCCTTCTATTCATGATTTTTTTTAGAAAGTAGATTTTCTTGCAGATTTACATTTCTGATCATAAATCGTACATACATTCCAAGTTACAGAGCGATACGATTCCTAATTACCTCAAAATCATGGTTTTAGAGTGAATTTAGACTAGAATAAAATAAGTTGACGGATATCCGACAGTTTATTTTCACTCTAAAACCATGATTTTGAAGTAATTAAGAATGGTATCGCCCTGTAACCTGGAATGTATGTACGATTTATGATAAGAAATGTAAATCTGCAAGAAAATCTGTTTTTTTTAAATTTTTATGTTGAGGGCGTTCCATGGAAAGATCACATAATATACCTTTAATACTGAATTGTCATTAGTGTGACGGAAACAGTACATTTTGAAATGTTTTGTTCTTATAGTCATTTAGCTTTTTTGAAACTATTACTGTTGTCCAAAAATGTGAAACAGATTCATCTGAACTTATCAATTTTACAATGTTATTGATGCCCTGTAATAATTGTAATTCTAATATTTATTGTTTTAATAACAGGTACATTGTAAGCTACATCCCTGGTGGTCAAACTGGACTGACTTTCTTCACCAAAATATTCTCATCTGCTGCAAGCGCAACATTATCAAAGACATTACCAGTATAGCAACAGTGATGTCAACCTAGTGAACTATAAAGCGCAACATGAAACAAGTTACCAGTATGGTATCAGGGATAACAGCCTCATTATGATGTAAATGAGGCTGTCACAGAGGAAAAATATCAGATTTAACAGTAGATGTACAGGAATGTCAGCCTAGTCAGAGCGGTGTCAGCCTGGTGATAATGAGACTATTGCCAAGTGCTGTAATAGTTTACATCTGGCCTTTATATTAATCCTAACACTTTAGGACCTGGCTGCACCGGAGCTTGAACCTGGGACCTGCATGACATACAACCGAAATACAAGAGAGTTTGACTTGAAAAACAACAATTCTTTTGTTATCATTTAACCCTTTTTATTATACGCAACTTGCACGGTAAGATGGAGACACATTGAAAGTGAGGCTCTCCCCTCACTACTGTCACTCAAAGCAAGGCTGTTTAAAGACCGTATGTTGTTTACAATTGCCAACACACCCTACTAATTGTTCCTACAAGTCACAATATTATGATCACTTGCAAACCAACTTTTTCATCTAATCAGATGTAAGCTAACAATCAGCCTTTTCTCGCTGACTGCAAAGCATGTCTTTGTTTCATGTATCTTCTCTTCTTCCATGTTCTCTTGTACCTGGGTGATTTCTGTGTGGTGCGTATTTTTGTCTGCGTCATTATCTGCCAATAGCGTAGCACGCTTTGCAGCTTTGCCGTAATGCACGCATATAGATTTTAAGATGATACAAAAGAAACACATCGTATCTCGGAATAAGATGGGAGAGTCTCGATTTCGTTTTAAAATGGTGAATGCGTGCAAGTAGCGTATGACGCAATGAGAGTGAGGAAGATCAGGCCTGAAGTATGCTGCCGGCGTGGTATTTTATGCTAAATGACTGGGTTTGAATAAATTCATCAGGTTTGCAGGAAAAAATCATATAGATTTTTCATTTTAAAACCAAATTCATTATTATACTCACGATTGACAGTTTCGTGTGTACACTTCATCAGAATGACTTCTGACCCGTGCTGCTTCATGTCTATGATCCACTGATCCAGTGGCGTAGCCAAAGGGGGGGGGGGGGGGGGGGGGGTCATGAGGGTGATCGCCATATTAGACTCGTGTTGGTTGAGACTTGGAACTCTCGGTTGAGACTATCACTGTCAGTTGAGAATGGCACTGTTGTCTGTTTTAAATGTTTGTTTGTTTGTTTAATCTTTCTTTATTGAGGGTAAACAGCTTCAGTGTTAAGCACTGCTTTCCAAGCAGGCCCTCATCATACAGAAAATAGTACAGTATTTACAAAGAAATGTTCAAATATTTACACATAATACATGAATCAAACATAAAATAATATAATTAAGAAGTACTTTGCACACAATTAAAGTTCATTAATCTTAGACTTAAAATGATGCACGGTCATGTTCTTCAGTTCAATTATGAAATGATACTGTTGGTGGAGATTAGACTATTGGTAATTGGGATATTGAATTTACTTTCTGGTAAAGTCCTTGTCGGCTCAATTTCATTTTTTGCCCCCCCCCCCCACCAATATGGAAAACCCACCTACGCCACTGCACTGATCACTGTAACAGCGCCCTCACTGGAAGCAGCACAGATCAGAATAGGTAGATGAAGTGTGTAGACCATTACACACAAAACTGTCAAATTCTGGAATGGTAGTGTAGTCGTGTGCTGACAGTATTCATTCTCATTTGGCTATGAAAAGTCACTTTGTCAGAAGTGACTTTACCACCTAGATTTGGCTGCATGTATCATGGCTTAAATATGTTTGTATTGGTATTTGACCTATGGATGGATTTTAAAAGTCAGTGCTTTTTATATATATAAAAGGTTATGATGCAGTGCTTTTATATATATAAAAGGTTATGATGGATATTTTAATATTAACAAAAGATTTTGGCCACACGCACACAATGTTGGCAGCACGCAAGCGCCACGTGTCGGCATCCATCTATTCATTCGCTGCTGTAATGAGGCTTCGCCAATTTGGAGCTGATCAAACTATAGTTATTCTTAAACATCTGAGAAACTTGCTGCATATGTATCATTCTTGCCCCCTGATTTCACGATATCACACAAGTTGATCTTGTGTCGAAAGAAAGCTGATCAGTATTGCCATGGGGCCGGTGGGGGTGGGGGGGGGGGGGGCATTTTTTTCTAAAAATTATTTATTTTCTATAAATTGGTTTCATAATTTAACATTTTGTAGAGGTAGATGAATAGATTCTGGTTGCTTACATCAACAGAAACTTTATTGTGTGTGACCTTATGAAATGTGACATGAAAATCCTGCCATTCGTTGATAAGGCCAAAAAAAGAAAGAGTTATGTTGCCTTCATTTGGCCGGGTCAAAATTACGAAAAATGTTGGCCAGGATTTTTTAAATTTATTTTAAATATTTTTTAAAATTATTTTTATTAAGGTTTTTTTTTTAAAGATTTTTAAAAATATTTTAACACTATTTTTACCTATCTTCCGGTTGATAAATGTGTGTAAAAGCCAACGAAACTCTGAACACCAAACAATAAGCTCTGGTTTGTACTCCACGCAGAAAGAAAATGCAACTACCGTATTATGTCTTGTTATTATTATCCCTATTAAGCGCCCATGCCCTTTATAAGCGCCCACTCCCGTTTTTCTCAATGACTACCAACAAACAATCCCGTATAAGCGCCCACCTTTTCAATTACCGTAGCACTGTACAACAACATTTTTCGCCACGGCGTCCTTCAGGAAAGCAGTACCAGTATATAGCCTGGTTCGATCGCCGCCTGCTCTCCCCGATCCCACTAGGCACTTACTGCCACGCGTACAGTAGCGCTGATACCACTGCCTGTACAGCGACTGGTGAGTCGTTTTGAACATGCGTATAGTGCGGAATGCATGCGAATATGCATAGTGTTGTATTTTAGCCACAAATGAAAAGCAAAGATGGCCGCCCACATGAAAACGTCAATATGGCATTTTCAACTAAGTTTTTTTTCTTCTTAAGCAGTTTTTGAACAACTAAACTGTAACAAATTGTTAGCGATTCGTCTTTCACAACTATTCATGGAATGTGATTGAAAAATCATACTTTATTTTTTTTCTATGAGCTAAAATATTATTGGTATGTTTACCAAACAAAATGTCTTTGCAACCTTCCCGAATTCGACAGTCTCAACGACAAATGAGTTTAAAAAAGGTAACATAATAAGCGCCCACCCAAAATGACTTTGCTAACCGCCCCGGGCGCTTAATAGGGATAATATGGTAGTATATTGTTTTTATTTAGTCTCATTCTCTCCATCATTGTCTTTAATTCAGTATACAATGTAATATGTGGATACAGCCAGTATGCATTGTCCTTAGGATCTCACACATGTTGACTGAAATAATAGGTATAAAATAGTTGATTTGGTATACTAAAAAATAAAAAAATAAAAAATCCGGCCGGCCAACCGTCCCGATTTTAGGCTTGCGAGGGTAACACAAACTCTTTTCTTTTTTTGCCTAAGATGTGACTCTCTTGAAGTTATATTGAATGATAATAGCTGCTAGGTTTTGATGTAGATTACCTCCTTGATATTCCTGTAAAATCAACAATAATCTTGATCTTCTTACCTGAGAGTTCTGTTTGCCCATGTAACAGGGTTTTTTGTGCTTTTTAGGGGGACGTAAGGAAGTTTTTTGGGGAATTTTGTGAGTGCTGTAATTATTGAACTATGACTCAAATGTACACAAAAGTATACATTTTTGGAAAGGAAATGGACCCAATCTTTTTAGACAAAGCTAACAAAAATAATTTTTGAGTAAAAAAAATTGGGTCAAAAAAGTGAATTTTGTGATTTTCTCAAAAATTCAACATTTTTGGTCAAAATTGTCACCAAATCTAGATTCTCTGATCTATTTCCTTTCCAAAAATGTATCCTTTTATATGCATTTGATTAATAGTTCAATAATTACAGCACTACCAAAAATCAAAAATTCAAATAAAAACTTCCTTGAGTCCCCCCTATAGTTGTGTAACAATTTGTTTGAACCATACTTGTTGTTTCTTGAATAGGTTGGTAATTGTTCTGTTTAGGAATACCTACAAGGGCCATTCAATAAGTTCTACCTCCTCACTCATAACATCACTAATATGAATGTCAGTCTCATGACATTTGTCATCATTAATAGCGCTGAACCATAGCTACACATGTGTAGTAAATCATAATGGATATCTGCTTCACTTTTGTTATGATGCGGTCAAAGCCAGAGAGAGATTTTGACAGCAGAAATGGAAAATTACCTTAAAAATAAATACAAGTTTTTGGTTAGATATAACACTGCAAATTATGAGCGTTTACTTTTGGACAAACTAAAAGTAAACTCAAAAGTAAATGCAATTCTAAACACAAAAGTAAACGTAAAAGTAAACGCAAAACTAAATGTTTCTTCCATTTCGCACCCAATTGACCTCAAAGCACGCTCCAAGTGAGTGAATATAATCACAGATGTTTCCACCATCTGTGATATAATGGGACAGTTATTTATTAGAGGGTGGGTAGAAAATAGCTTAGTTGTTTGGCTCACATAAGTGTTTAGTATAGCGTTTACTTTTGAGTTTACTTTTAGTTTGTCCAAAAGTAAACGCTCATAATTTGCAGTGTAAGAGCATGGTTTAAAATCTGGAAATGGAAACCTTTAAATGATATCTGGAAATATTACAGTATTATCATGTATAAATAAGATTGTAAGCAATATTAACTTGCTTGCAAATAGTGTAATATCAACTCAATTGTATTGCTATGCCTTTGGCATACTAAAAATGCTAATCAGTAATGCCTCGTATGTTAAATCTTAAACATAATAGTAACTTTATGAGCTTTCATTATGTGCACCCTTCAGAATAGTCATTCAGTAAGTCAGTGGTAGAAAATTATCTCTTTGAAAGACTTGTAATATCTCTATTTAGTCCTGTATATTTAAGATCTCTTAGTTTGACTTTTGCAATGTTCTCTAGGGGAGGGGTAAACTTAATGGTTATCCTAATCTGGTTCTGGCTATTATCAGAGGGCATATTTTCCCATATACATCAGTCACCTTTATTGTTAATAGTATGTTTAAGAGATAATCTGACATTAAGAATTGTTATAATTGACTGATTATTGTTGTAATTGACTGATTACTGTCTCTTACAATAGGCCAAAATAATAGCACTTCAGCGATATTTTGCTTTTTCCTAATCAGTTTCTGTCACATTAAATTGAAGTTTGGTTTTCACTGCATCTGCAGGAAAGATTAACTATTACTTAGATCAATTTACAATGAATTTGTAGCTGAGGTTCCAAGCTACAATTGTGTAATATTTTATATATAATAACAAAGTTATAAGGTAGGAGGTAGAACTTATTGAATGACCCTCATATTTAAGATCAATTCATGTATGGTAATACACTATCTAGCAACCAAAAGTATTAGGACACTTGGTTATGGTGTCATAATCATCCCAGATATTAAATTTGGATAAAAAATGTTTTGCTGAATCCCTAGTGTACATGGCACAACGAAATATATTATAATATAAATCTTACGTTTATCAACTTGACAATATCAAGTTGAGCCAATAGTTCTGTAAATATTTAATACATGCATTATTTGTAATAAAAACACAGAAAAGATAAATTTTCCTCTTGGTGTCAATTGCTTACCAAGGACAAATGTGATGGTTATTCTAAAGGTACAGATTGAGTAAAAAAGAAGTAGTACAGGAATGAATGTTGTTTTCTAAAATGACCAAACAAATTTGACAAACCAATGAAGCATGTATTCGAGAGCTTATGCACTTGTCACTTGCTGTGCCCGCTCCTGGGGACATGGGCGTAGCTGGGGAAATTACTTCGCCAAAAGTGTATATCCCCGCTATCTCCAGGTATGGGCACTAACTATATCCTATAAATATTTCCTGGTTCAACCCCGGGTACAGTCCCGGCCCCTGAGAGCCGGGCAAAATATCACAGCCCTGGTTCATACAACATTGGGTAAAGTGGGGTAACAGTCCCGGGCTGCATAGATGTACACATCCCCGCTAAAACCCCGGCTGGGGCATCCATTTTGAGTATTCCCCTGCTAAACAATGCTAAAGTCTCGGCTATTTTTTCGGCAAGGCCAGGGTCCCCAGGAGCAGGGACAGCAAATGGCAAGCGCATTAGTCATCCGCTCATTTATAAAGAATTACTGAAAATGATGTTGCTATCAAGAGTAATGATTGTTTTAATAAGAGAACCTATTTTAGGAGCTATCCACGAAATGCTTAATCCTTTGAAATTATCAATATAAGTGAAAAGAGAAGAGTACACATTCACAAAGAGTCATTAATATTTAAATGATATTTAAACCCAGGTGGTTTCAAACACACAGTATTGTGTATATAAAGGACAAAAAATAATTAAAAATACAATCAATTTGTTAAAAGACTCTTGGTAAGCCTCCGGAAAGGAAAGGACCAATTGGGGTCTCTCGGGGTGTGTGTATTAGCCAGGATTGACGGGGCTATCGATCGCACAGTGCAAATGCGATGGGTCTTACGACATTGTGTGTGTTAACAATTGGTCTTTTTTTCTCGTGCTGTGTATTGGAAATCCGACTTTTGAAAATGGGATATTTTTCTTTAAATGGTGCTAATCATGGTTTATCTTTGTTGATAGGGGGAAAATTTGGTATCAAAGTATGCCTAAAAGATTCATCTAAATGCCTGTCTAGCCTGTTTGGTCAAAAAAAATTGAATGTTACTTAAAATGACATAAACAAAGTGGTATACTTTCTTTTGTTGAACCCTTTATTTAACTAACAGACTGGCAAAATGGTATTTCCGAATAACATCATGGTACAACCTGGATTTTAATGACAAGTGTTAACATAATGATTTTTTATTATGGCTATTTTTCATTCAAAATGATTCCATAGATTCCATCGATATTTTCGATGAGGTTATTTCAGAAAATAGCCTCCTCTCCCGGTCAATGGAACGGCTGGGCACAGCGTAAACGCTGGGTGACGTCATTAGAAGATCGGTCTCGGATGGATCGACTATAGATGACGGCTCGGGTCATTCAATGGTGAGTTGGTGTCATTAAAGGGTCACCCAGGGATATTCAATGATTAACTTTTTCGGCGACTATCTTGGACATGTAAAAATATAGTATTACGTATTATCATAGAAATATAATGAATGCTTTCATTAGCTTTATGTATAGTATTTCTATAATATAAAACACCTGTTTTAGGTCATTCAACATCAATATTAATCATCTGACGGCCATTTTAGAAAGCGATAAATATTGAGTCGTTTAACTAAAAGCATTAGTTTATCCTTTAAATAACACCCTAAATGTGCTTTAGGACCATTGAAAAGGAAGTTCAAAATGTTGGTTTTGGGGAGTCTTAGGATTGCACGGAAGACCCTCCCCTAGATACACTGTTAGAAATTACTGTAAAATTTACAGTAAAACTGTAAAATTTACAGTCAAATACTGTAAAAAAAGGTTAAAAAGTGACGGTATTTGGCTGTCATTTGGAATACAGCAAAATACTGTATTTGTTATGTTCCATTTTCCAGGCCTATTACGACTAAATTTAAAAGTGCAGGTCTTATTCAAGTGTTAAAGCATATCAACATCATAATACACTACTATGAATTGTCAATTATGCGATTAAGTACTCAATTTTACAGTAAAACCCCTGTAAATTTTACGGTCAAGAGCTGGCAGCAAGGATGCCATCTTTTTACCATAAAAATACAACTTTTACAGGTTTTTTACAACAAACTGTAAATGTTACAGTTACGCAACATAAAAAAGAAGTGAACAGGCTTACTAAGTTGGGGCGATCGCCAGTGCTTCTGTAATTTTACGGTAAAAAGTTGGCATCCTTGCTGCCAGCTTTTGACCGTGAAATTTTCTAACAGTGTACGCCTCTAATTAACTATATGATTTATAGAGTTTTATATCACTAATTTTGTACATATTCCTATGGTATCTATTTAGTATAGTGTCCACCCTTTAAATATGAAGAGGTATTTTGCAAAAGGGCCTACATCCACTTTGGCGCTTATTGAGAAAAAGTCCAAAAACTGTTTCTAAATATTCATGATGAGCAATTGAAAAACTGAATGGATTATGAAAGAGGTACACTACATACTAATTGAAATTGAAATAAATTTTAAATGTGCTAGTTTTAAAAAAAAAAAAAATCATGTTTACATTTTTTGAAAATTTGGATGTAGGCCCTTTTGCAACAAAACTCCATCTGTTTGTACATAAAGAAAAAATACCACACACAAAAAATCATTTATTTTAATCATTTAAAATAAATAAGTTTGATATTGAAATGTATAGGTCACAATCATATGTTTCAAGGAAATAAAGTCATTTTTTTCAAAAATACCTACATCTCATTGTAAACAGCCATTGAAGTTATTGTTTTGTTGCAAAAGGGCCTGTATCCCGATTTAATTCTGGATACAGGCCCTTTTGCAACAAAACAACAATTTCAATGGCTGTTTTCAATGAGATGTAGGTCTTTTTGAAAAAAAATGACTTTGTTTCCTTGAAACATATGATTTTTCCCTATACATTTCTATATCAAACTCATTTTTGAAAAAATGCACCATAGCCCTTTTGCAAAATACCTCTTCATATATTGGTTAAAATTTGAATGGCCGAACACTTTCACGCAAGTAGGCGAGACGCGCAGTTCGGGAAGAGCTTGTTTTTATACGACGCCTTAAACACGTGAATGGCGCGACATAACAAATCCCTAGGGGTTGTGGGTTCAATGCTGTAGGGCTAAACGCCAACGTAACAAGTTGGTACGAGAATCTTAGCATAACAAGTGAGGTAGGTGGATATGTTATGCATTAAAATAACACCTTCATACGAATTTATAATTCAATAAAGTGTTAGTTTACAGCTCTCAAGAGTCGAAGTTAATTAAGCCTTTGACATTCTATAGTTAATCAGTCGTCCAGTTATGACGTTTGTCTTAATTTCGCAGATTGAGGGTTTGTGACACGTATCATATAGGGTAATTGTACAAGAGAACATAGTGCTGGTTTACCACAGCATGTGTTCCTAACGCTGATAGGGAATATAGTGCTGGTTTACCACTACCTGTGTTCCCGAAGGTGACAGCGAAGAAAACATAGTGCTGGTTTACCAAAAATGGGCCATCCATATAGCCAGGAGAAAAGACATTGAAAATGGTTTACGAATATACCAGTATCGCTTGATAGCCTACCTGAAACGTGTCTTTTATCAACTATCCTAATCAAGTTAATATTAACAAGATGTTATTGTCGTAGTTTCGTGACTTGACCTTATATCGATGCAAAATATTGTCAACAAATGCTTTTGGATAGCTTGTGTTCCCTAACCGGTACTCATTTATACTGATTGGGACAGTTAATCTTACTCTTGTATAGTCACATATCCGTTTTTGTCTAGGTTTCAAAATTTAATTGTAGGAAATTTATAAAAGAGTTATAAAGGCTCTGATTTTGATGTAAAAGCAATTAGTCGTAATTTGTATTTGCATAATTTAGTTATTTTTCCAGTTTTTTAAATTCTTATTTTGGCCACCCTGTATATATATTTCCTAATAAGCTCACGAATTAATATTGCATATGGCTCAATGGATAATTCACTTAATTACAACAAAAACATGCCTAGCCTTTAAATAAGTCCTGTATTTAGACAATAGTAGACAAAAAGGAAATCATATTTACAATTATTAGATTATAAGCTTTCCAAATATATATGGTTTCATACCCTTTAGATGTAAACCTTTTGATATATTATACTGAAACTGCAAAAGGAGGTATATTTTATGAAATAGGCCCATGTAACACAAATGTAGCCCGGGATGACCTTTTAAAAACCGTTGATCTAGTAAATCTAGCTAACTCCGTGTCAACCTCAACAGCTCAACTTATTTGATCTCTATCAGTTCTATGGGACTGAGGGATCATTAGATGACATTTATGAATGGCTTGATCGGGGCCCAGGAGGACTGGTTTCTTAGATCCTGCTTCTCAAAATCCCTTCAAGCAAAGTGATTTCCAAAGGGCAAGGAACTGTAAGAATTCATTAACCATGATGATATATCTGCAACGTTGCTAACTCTTTTGCTGTGGAAAGTGATTTCCAAAGGGCAAGGAACTGTAAGAATTCATTAACCATGATGATATATCTGCAACGTCGCTAACTCTTTTGCTGTGGAAAGTGAAAGGTCCAAGAACCACAATGGTAGGACTTACGAAATTGGTAAAACCATGATATCCACGTAATTATTTTGTTCGTAAGCAATGACGATTTAGATATACCGGGTGGTTCAAAAAAAGGTTGACCCAAGTTCAAAGAAATTTTTCAACCACATTTAAAGGTTCAGAGAATTTGTGTTTACATAGTCTTAATCAGCAGTAAGTTTTGAAATTATCCTGAAAAGATGGCACGTTTAGCTTGTTTGGTTCTTCAGATATGGACGCTCCCGTGGACAAGGCAGTTTTGTGCATGCTTTCTGTAATGAACCATATCTGAAGAACCAACCAAGAGAAATGTATCATTTTTTCAGGATATTTTCAAAACTTACTGCTGATCAAGACTAAGTAAACACATATTCTCTGAAACTTCAAATGTGTTTAAAAGATTCCTTGAACTTGGGTCAACTTTTTTTTGAACCACCCGGTAGGTTTATCACCTCTATTGTGGAGAGTTAGTTACGCACCAACCAAACAGTGAATGTTTATCTCTGAACCAATTGTCAGCTAAATCCTTGACAAAATCTTTTTTCGCCCTAGCACAAATCTCACTGCATCTTTGATCAGCACAATAGTCTAAATGACACGCTCACTAAAGCCTGGTTGGATTAAATTTTAAAACATTATTATAGTCGAAGCATGTAGACTGATATTGGGTTCGATCATGATTTTAGGATAATTTAGATACCTTTTTCGAACCATTGTGTTTGAGCTCCGTAGCTTTCGAGGTCATCACGACCCCTTCATTCAGCGTAATATTTTTAGCACACAATCAAGCTCGACGACGTCCAAGTGATCGCAAGAGAAGATCAGTTGTGGAAAGGTAAAATCAGAGAGTCGATTGAAATCAGGACACAGAAACCGACCCTCAACCGAGACACCGGCTACGACCTACCCGACATCTACGATGACCTGCTGTCATGTGATCGCCCAAAAGGTGGTCATGTGACAAACGGAGGGAAGTAAACACTACGCTGAATGAAGGGGTCGTGATGACCTCGAAAGCTACGGAGCTCAAACACAATGGTTCGAAAAAGGTATCTAAATTATTCCTATTATTATAGTCGATTCGCAGACATTGGTCGACTTACCATTTCAGTCAGAGGTAACAGAAGCAAAAGAGGGGGAGGCACTCGATATTAATCGTAATATGCAAAGTTAATACCGTGTCATCATGTGCATGTACTACTGTGATGCAGTCACCACTATGTACCTAGTGACAGGGAACTTGCGGCTGGATTATCTTCATAAGTTTGCCTGCAAACAGTTGTTGTCAATTGCCCGCGTATTTTCGATAAAGAAATGTATTGTTATTCAGATAAATTGATTCAGGTGGTCTCATCGCCAGAAATACTAAAAGTGACGTTTATAATCCGTATCTTGGTTGATATAACTGTTTTTCCATTTAATTAGGACAAACGGTTTTATACCTAGGTTTATACATGTTCGTTTTTTCTCGCAAATAAATACATAGAACTGTTATAGTTTCCTTTATTCCATGTGCATAATAAAAATGGAAAATGATCAAAAGTATCCACTAAATTACGAATAGGTAAAATGACATACATAATATTTTTCAATCGAAACCTGTATATGGTTGATGATGGTCGATTTTTTATTTATTGTGGTGACCGCTTCCAAAAGGATAACATATTTCAAGCTATTGGATTAAGTATTTGGTTGTCGGGATTGTAAAGCTACATGATCCATAAAGCCACACTCATCATTGGTCAAAATTGGTTCCTCTAACGCCCAATGGACGAGGTCCAAAATCGAATCCGATACGCAAGAGTTTATGAATCTACTATAGACACTCGATTTCCAGATAATGTATATAGTGGTTGATAGAAGAAACCAAAGCTTTGGTCTAATGCTCTAGTCTTGAGGATAGAGGTAGCTGATCTTATAAAGTTCGATAAAACCGTCTTCAGGAATGAACGATTACTTGTGTGTATGTCCGTGTTGATGGCTAATTAAAATGTTTAACGAAAATGGATCAAAGAAGTTTTTTGTCAGTTCAGCATGCTTAACACCACTACGTTGCCAACAGGGCTTTCCCCAAAAAGTAAACAGTACATGTGTTAAAATAATTAACAGCCGTAATAGGCATAACCTGGCCACAGATATGTAAAGAAATTAAATCCCAACTAAAACTTACATAGGTGCTATTCAAAACATAAGGGTCTTTAAGAAAAACAAGAGTGGACTGAATTGAAGTCGCATCAAGGGTACAACTTGTAGCAGGATCTTCTTAGAGATTCTCGTTTACCAACATCATAAGCCTCTCGTTGGAATGTAATGTCGATTGGAAACAGTATATACACTGTACCCTTATCTTGCCTTATTTACAGAGAACATAGTGCTGGTTAACCACAACCTGTGTTTCCTAACGCTGACAGAGAACATAATGCTGGTTTACCCTTGCCTGTGTTGCCGAAGGTCACATACAAGAAAACATAGTGCTGGTTTACCACAGCATATGTTCCTAACGCTGATAGGGAATATAGTGCTGGTTTACCACTACCTGTGTTCCCGAAGGTGACAGCAAAGAAAACATAGTGCTGGTTTACCAGTGACTGTGTTCCTGAAGGTGACAAAGAAGAGAACATAGTGCTGGTTTACCAAAACCTGTGTTTCCTAACGCTGATAAAGAACATAGTGCTGGTTTACCCTTGCCTGTGTTCCCGAATGTGACAGAGAAGAGAACATAGTGCTGATTTACCACTGCCTGTGTTCCTAACGCTGACAGAGAACATAGTGCTGGTTTATCCCTGCCTGTGTTCCTAACGCTGACAGAGAACAAAGTGCTGGTTTATCACTGCCTGTGTTAACGAAGGTGACATACAAGAGAACATAGTGCTGGTTTACCACATCATGTGATCCTAACGCTGATAGAGAACATAGTGCTGAGTACTTTGTTCTCTTTCAGCGTTAGGAACACAAGCAGTGGTAAACCAACACTATGTTCTCCGTCAGCGTTAGGAACACAAGTTGTGATAAACCAGCACTAATAATGTTCTCTGTCAGCGTTTTAACACAGGTTGTAGTAAACCGGCACTGTGTTCTCTGTCAGCGTTAGGAACAAAGACAGTGGTAAACCAGCACTTTGTTCTCCGTCAGCGTTAAGAACACAGGTTGTGATAAACCAGCACTAATAATGTTCTCTATCAGCGTTTTAACACAGGTTGTATTAAACCGGCACTGTGTTCTCTGTCAGCGTTAGGAACACAGACAGTGGTAAACCAGTCCTACGTTCTCTGTCAGCGTTAGGAACACAGGTTGTGGTAAACTAGCACAGGCAGTGGTAAACCAGCACTATGTGTTCATCACTGTCACTTAACGCTAACAGAGAACAAAGTGCTGGTTTACCTCGCCTGTGTTCCCGAAGGTTACAGGGAAGAGAACATAGTGCTGGTTTCCCACTGCCTGGGTTCCCAAGGCTGACAGAGAGCATAGTGCTTGTTCACCACAGCCTGTGTTCTTAACGCTGACAGAGAACATAGTGCTGGTTTATCACTGCCTGTGCTCCTAACGCTGACAGAGAACATAGTGCTGGTTTACCCTTGCCTTTGTTCCCGAAGATGACAGAAAAGAGAATATAATGCTGGTTTCCCACAGCATGTGTTCCTAACGCTGACAAAGAACATAGTGCTGGGTTACCCTTGCCTGTGTTGACAAAGGTGACACAAAGACAGCAAAAAAAAGTAACTCGGCTGTTGTAAAAGCACCTATCATTTTAAAATTGATACTCATATTCTTAAAAATGAAAATACCAGGAGACGGACAATTTAATTACGGTGATTTTGACACCTTGTTTGTTAAAATCGATAAAGTATTGTTGTCGCGGTATGTGCTTACAGATGATAGTTTTCCCATGGCGATGACCTGTCCTGTCTGTCTTCTCAGACCTTCTGAGCATTTGGAGTTTTAAATTCATCCTTTTAATTGTAAAGAAGAACGCCTGTCATCCCCATTAAATTTGTCCCCGAATATGAACAAGAACAAGAACAGCTAATCAAAATTCCCGCTATTATCTAACGCTGACGGAGAACATAATGCTGGTTTTCCCACTGCCTGTGTATCTAAGGCTGACAGAGAGCATAGTGCTGGTTTACCCTTGCCTGTGTTCCCGAAGATGACAGCGAAGAAAACATAGTGCTGGTTTACCACAGCATGTGTTCCTAACGCTGACGGAGAACATAATGCTGGTTTTCCCACTGCCTGTGTTCCTAACGCTGACAGAGAACATAGTGCTGGTTTACCCTTGCCTGTGTTCCCGAAGGTGACAGCGAAGAAAACATAGTGCTGGTTTGCCACTGCCTGTGTTCCCGAAGATGACAGAGAAGAGAATATGATGCTGGTTTTCACTGCCTGTAATTCTAACGCTGACAGAAAACATAATGCTGGGTTACCCTTGCCTGTGTTGCCGAAGGTGACATACAAGAGAACGTAGTGCTGGTTTACCACAGCATGTGTTCCTAACACTGATAGGGAACATAGTGCTGGTTTGCCACTACCTGTGTTCCCGAAGGTGACAGCGAAGAAAACATAGTGCTGGTTTACCACTGCCTGTGTTCCTAACGCTGACAGAGAACCTAGTGCTGGTTTACCACTGCCTGTGTTCCTAACGCTGACAGAGAACATAGTGCTGGTTTACCCTTGCCTGTGGTCCCGAAGGTGACAGCGAAGAAAACATAGTGCTGGTTTACCACTGCCTGTGTTCTCGAAGGTGACAGAGGAGAGAACATAGTGCTGGTTTTGCCACTGCCTGTGTTCCCGGAGGTGACAGATTCCAAATCATTCTTTCCCATAATCTACATGCGTGAAGCTGAAATACGAGTGGTCACATAATGTCCTTTTAGTGCGGCGATATATTTATTAATGTCACCAGTGTATGAATGGTTTTACATTAAAAACCAAGCATCGTATTTCACAGGTTTTTGTACGAACACATTAAGACTAATTGCAACTAAATTAGAGCACTGATGTTGACCCGTTACCCCTTCAATCCCGAAACACATATACCACGAGAGACACTAGAAAAAGAAAATTTTAATGAAAGGGGACAGTATGTCAAGGATGATGGAAACATAACGGACCTAATCCCATTGTTTTTGATGATGAAATGAACTTTGGGCATCGATGGGTACTAATCTAGGGGTGTACCTTCATATTTTCTCCAACCAGCAAGCCGGGCTGGTAGCATGTAAAAGTTGCCAGCCCGACTGTAGACTTACCAGCCGAACAAGTAATCTTCATTTACCAACAGCAAAATTCTTACCGGCGAGCCGGGCGTGCATATTTGAAAAGTTACTCGCCCGACGCAAAAATTACCCGCCACGGGCGTGCGGGCGGGTACTAAGTACAGCCCTGCATGATCATGTTGGAACAGCTTGTATGTCATTGCATATAATGTTATGATAATGATATCCATATGACTAGTTAAATCAGTTTTGTAAATAAATGTTTATTCAATCTTATCATTTGCCCATTTAGTATTTTATCACAGCATAAGCCTATGCGTGATTACTTACAAGTATTTGCATGCATCCTTGGTTTGGATCAAATTTGGCGAAAATAACACATTTAAATTCTAGTTGAAACTGCAGAATCGTTCGAAATTCAAAATTGTCTATTTTATTCTGTTTGGCTCGCATATATGCAATGATAATGACGTTCTGTATATATGAGAGAATGACGACGTTTCCGGAATCATTTTTCAGAATAAATGTTTATTTGATTGTATCATTATACTACAATCAGTGTATCGATAATCCTACTAGACTATAACAGTACAATGTGATTGTTAAAATATATTGTTTTATCGCACAAAGAGGACATTATGAAATCATAGAAAATGTTTGAGGATTACATTAAACATGTGAGAACTGTTGGGCAATTCCGTAAATAGGTAAACCAAAATGCCAAATCACATTATTGGCCTCATTCACTGGAAGTTGTTTTAACCTGATTTTTGTTTATGGCAACTATTAAGGGTCACTACATGACTTCATATCTGGCACATAATGTACCTTTGACCAAATTGGGCATCATTTTGTTGCGGAGAGCCAAAAACACTAATTTTGGGGTAAAAAGCAGTGGGGTCGGACGTACAGGATTACAAACATTTTCAAGACGATGTGCACTGTACTTAGTGAATGGATGAGCCATCAAACAATCATATTATGGAAGAACAGTATCAACACTATAAGCTGATACCATTACAGAATGATGTGACTTGTACTAAGAAAGAGGAAGCAGATCAAAGGGGTCGGACGTACGCTATGTGAATCATTTGCAAAAGTACCTCCGTCTCCTCCAAAATGTACGTCTGACCCCCACCTTCTTTTGATGAGTGTTATTTTGTTGGATATGAATGTGGGTATTTTTTTTCTTGCATTATGTAGAGGCATGTCTCATACGTTTCCCTCATCAATCAAAAATGCACTAAATCTCTAATACTTTCTTGAAATGTGTAAGCATGTCGGAATAAATCATTCCGTGTGAGTACGTCCGACCCAAGGGGGTTTTGGCAACTTTTCCCACATCAATTTTTATTTATAATCCATTATTTGATGTTAGAATAATAGTACTACAAGGGAACATACAGAATGGATAGCAAAATCCACCCAACACTTATAGTGAGAATTACCCAACCCTTTGAAGTGTGCGAAATGTACGTCCGATCTGACGGAATTGACCTGTTACTATAATCTCCGGCTGTTATTTAATGACATCGAAATTCTGTTGTTTGCCTTCTCGATCCCACTACAATGGACCAAGAGACCCAAAAGTGCGTTATTATTGGGCCTGTTGTTAATTTACATATGAAATAATGACACAAATCATTTACCATTTCTTTAGTTTATATAGGCTGACAAATTGGTGAAATGGCTCCCGTATGACATTGGAACGGTCAAAATTGGCTGAGTGGCGCATTAAGTCACGCTATTGTTATCATCAATAATCCCGTATTAATTTTCAGTTAATAGCAGAGTATAACATGATCATCAATACGCTTTCCGTCCTAATTGGACATTGTGTGCTTAACCAACTCATTCCACACCTTCCTATCACTAACTAACATAGTTAATTGTATAAAACAGTGTATATAATTCCTTTTAGGTCTTTCTTGATAACTGACCAACAGGAGGTCTGGGGTCGACCTTGGTCTTTAAGAGCTGGATTAAATTAGTCTGCCAAAGCTTTACGAGCTGGCGTTTCAGCATTCATTCTGAGTAGATGACCCAGAAATCGTAATCTACGTCGTTTTATGATTTGACTCCAGGGCTGTGTCTCTGTTCAAATAATAATAATAACACTAATCATATATTTATAAAGTTCCATCTATCTAGGCAGCATATTCCTAGACGCTGCACTAATTCCCATGTCAACGGGAGCCTTTTCACCAATGTGTCAGCATACCGTAGATACTCGATATCAAGCCGACTTTTATCTCTGATATACAGGGCGCCATCTCGCGATCATAAACGGCTTTCCAGAATATTACACATTGACGTCTCGTCCTCTTTTCCATCCAGCCTCTGCAGTAACCCATGACTTCGGTCAAGCGGTTGGTATTGTGTTAAAGCCCCAACTAAAAAATCCTCGTTTCCCATGGAAATGGAGTGATATGTGGCACATATCCATGGTCCACCAGAACATGATGTGTACAGAGTAATTGGTAGTGACAGTTCACCATATCATTATATAATGCAGTGCTACCCAACAAAGACACATAGGTTTATTCTAAAGCAAGCACTATTTTTTTGCGACATCAAATGTTCATGATGCAGAAGAACCCACATTTTTACATCATGAAATGTTTACAAATGTACAGATTTCTAATAAGGTCTAATAAGAAAACTAAAAGCTTGTGAGCATGACAATTTCACTAATCCTAGCCAGTCGCGAAATTGTTCATACACATAAATATTTCATGCAAACCTTGACCATGTTTAGGGACACAGTTGATGTAGTAGACCCTCTGAACTTTTCAGTAGTATCTGAGACCATAATTGTAATGTGTTTGGATTTTTGGTTGGGCCTTTAAACACTTTCCGGTTGCATTGCTGTCGGCACCTCTGGTCTTGGCACTAACAAAATTATATTCCTTGATTAGAGTATGTATGCCAATCTTCATCGAACGACATCATATTTAACGTAAGCTTGAATCAGACCCGTGGCTTGAAAAATACGAGTTGACTACATTTCAAGATCACTATGGGTAAACTTTAATTGCCCAAATACTATGACAATATCGGAATATCTTTATTAATATTACCAGACTATGTAATATAGCTAATGAAAACAATCCTTACAATCTTCATGGAATAACAGGGATATTATTGGTATTAATCTAATTTATTGTGTGGGCGATATGATATGAGTACTTTTATTTCAATAAATGGTATTATTGATTTTACTTATGACAGGTCTTAAAGATAATATTTATTAGTGTGATGATAATAGCAACGAACTGTGTTTCTCACCCATTGTGGATAACATTTATACAAACGGTTCTTTTATGATACGGATAAAGATATCATTCTAGAAGCAGGGAGTACGAAACACTTTCCACGCGACTATTAATTTTACCATATTATACAGAAAAGATTATTCAGAAAGCAAAAGTCTATCTCAAGGATTATTGATCCAATACTAGGCGTGTGTGTATTTATTTTAATGCATATCTCAAGTTGAATCCAAATATGGTCATGAAATTCAATAATTTTGAAATTCTTGAAACATTTTGTGAAACTTTAGAATGTCGCCGCGTGGAGAGTGTTCTGAAAAAACACTAACATATAGATCGTGGCTGTTTTCAAACATTGAACTATGACTTTATTGGTTTTAAGATAATATCATGCTTATGAGTATGCTCAATGTATTCTCAATACACTAGCAACCAAAAGTATTAGGACACCTTGCAAATTGCAAATTGAGAGAACACATTGGGAATCCATTGAGCTACTGTGTTAGCTTTTTGGTATGCTAGGGTTATGAAATGAATCATGAATGGATAGTTCTTAAAAGTTTGTTTAAATTAATTTGGGATATTCTTGAGACATTATTATTTAAAACATTTATAACAATATTCAGTGATTTAAGTTTTTTGCATTGATATATTTAGTTAATTTGGAGTCAATTTGGCTTGACAAAAAAATCCAAGTTATGATGAAATGAATAGAACTGTGCAGTGCCCAGGTCATGTGGTGGGTGCTATGAGAAAGTACAGAGAATTTGGATGGTTTCCATTTTAAATATGAACAGTAAAGGTGTCAAAATGAAATTTCCATCTCAAATATTTTATTTGTTAGATGAATAAAGAGATCAAGTGTCACTATCTTTGAGAGATTAAGAGTGAATTTTGTCTAAGTTGACAAACTTTTGGACACACATTTTTTAGATTTTGCCTAAAGTTTGGGAGGTGAAAGACATTTAGTACTTATGTAAAAAAATGGTCTTAAAAAATTCAGCAACCCTCTGTTGCCATGGTAACGAGCCTATCTTGTTTTAGGTCATTTTAGGGGGAAATTCTCCTAATTATACTGATTTCAGCAACAAAAAAAGTAAAAGTTTGGCAGAACCCTACACCAAGGTGGTACATTTTTTGCCCAAACTGACTTCATGAATGAGTTGCCCTATCTCTGGTCTAACAAACCAACCGATTTAGATAAGTCAGTGTTGCCATATTGATACCCTGTTGCCATGTTCAAATATCACATTTTGAGGAAGTTGAAAAAGTCAGATATTACTAACCGACTTCGGGTTGCTACAGTTCCCCTCGAGGTGATTTGTTTTTCTTTGTGCTTTGTTTTTATAACAAGGACCTAATACCCTTTGAGTTAATTCAAGAAGAAAAAAAATGGGGAAACCCGGCACTTACGAATCACGTGACCTGAAGTCACATGATCCAATTTACGGGAAATTGCATAGCCGGGTATATATGGGGGTTAGGCCTAAAAAAAAGGTTTGATTGGCGTAACATGACCAAAACAAATAGGGTAGGTCGGTCGGGATTTTTTTAATTTTATTTTTATTTTTTAAATCACCTACTTTTGAACACTTAAAGACAGCAGTACACACAAATGAAGAGACGGCAAAAATTCCTTTTTCTTTTTCTTTATAGAAACAAACAGTTCGATGGGGACTTAAAATAGCCGAAAATGAAAGCAAACTGTCAAAAACTTTAATACTTTGTTTAATTTTTATAAATATATATATAATCTTTTTTCCCCCTCAAAATAATAAAAAATATTCAGGGTCGGCGATGTATTTAGGGTCGGTCGGGTTACGCCAATCAAACCTCTTTTTTAGGCCTTACCGTGCACCCCCAGGACTCCCCCAAACAACTTTTTTTAACTTCCTTTTTTTACTCTCCATTTTTTATATCCCATTTGCCTTTTACCGTTTTTAATCTCCCCTTTGTCTATGTCATCCCTTTGTTACATTATCCACTTCATCAATCAGCTGTCTAGTTTGTTATACCTTCCCCTATTCATCCATCTGTCACTTTTACCCCCTCTGTGTTATATCATCCCATGTGACTTCCTGCCCTTTGTTCCCATGTCTATATATATGTTAGTGTGTGCTGTATTCTGTCATTTTACCTTCGATAAAGATTCTGTTAGAATCGAAACGTCAGGTCCTCTTATATTTATTACATTTACTTACACAGGCTATTTTTGTGGATAAGCAGTTTGCATTCAGCTTTTACATTATATTCCTTTCATTGTCCTAAAACATATTCAGTATGTTACCAGCATGATTTTAGTATGCTAATGGGTTATTCAAGATGGCGTCGAAAATGGCCGCCAAAAGGTCAAATTTCCTAAAATGACATTATATCAATCATAATCGGGATCAAAATGTACGGTGAAAGTATAGTTTTAATAGTGGGACGTATGTATTAGACAACTAGGAACTCATATCGAGTACTTTTGCTTTGTTAACATACCTAAATCCAAGATGGCCGCCAAAATGGCTGCCAAAAATGCTAAAATTCCATACATTTGGCATATATCAGCCCAACATGTATGATCAGAGTATCGTTTTAACAATGGGATGTATGTGTTAGACCCTAGAAGCTGACATGCGGCATTTTTGCTTTGTTTACAAATCTTAAATCCAAAATGGCCGCCAGAATGAGGGCCAAAATTGGTCAAAAGTCCATACAATGACATAATATTATCAAAATTAATGATAAAAATATAGTTTTTAACAATGGGATGTATTTATTATATCACTAGTAACTCATATCCAGTATTTTTGCTTTGTTAACATATTTCAAATCCAAAATGGCTGCCAAAATGAGTCCCAAAATGGCTGCTAAAATTGTCAAATTCCATAAGATAAGGATAATAACAACCAGAATGTATGATGAAAATATAGTTTTAACAATGGGATGTATGTATTGTATTCATTACTTCATGAATAATCGCGATAGCTGCGTACCAAGTGCGTTCCAATAAAATAAATCGTTAGATGAGAACGCGCACGCCGAGCGCAGGTTACTAATAATTGCCCGAAAGTACTGCGCCAAAGTGTTCTATTGTTTTGCTCATTGACCGACCAATCAAATTAAAGCCTCACGCCCCTAAACTGAATATTCAATGAGTTATGAGGAAACACGATTAAAGGTTATTTCTGATTGGTTGAACGATACAAATGTTAATGAGGGGATGACCCGACTTGGACTGTTTCAATAACTACTCGATATGAGTGTCTAGTGGTCTAATACATAAGTCACACCATTAAAACTATACTTTCACCATACATTTTGATCCCGATTTTGATTGATATAATATAATTTCAGGAAATTTGACCTTTTGGCGGCCATTTTCGACGCCATCTTGAATAACCCCTTAGCATACCAAAATTATTTGGTAACATACTGAATATGTTTTAGGACAATGAAAGGAAGTAAAAAAAAGTTGTTTGGGGAGTCCTGGGGGTGCACGGTAACCCCCCCCCCCCCCCCCCATATATACCCGGCTATGCAATTTCCAGTAAATTGGATCATGTGACTTCAGGTCACGTGATACGCAAGTGCCGGGTTTCCCCATTTTTTCTTCTTGAATTAACTCAAAGGGTATTAGGTCTGTGTTATATAAACAAAGTACAAAGAAGAAAAAAATCACCTCGAGGGGAACTGTAGCAACCCGAAGTCGGTTAGTAATATCTGACTTTTTCCAACTTCCTCAAAATGTGATATTTGAACATGGCAACAGGGTATCAATATGGCAACACTGACTTATCTAAATCGGTTGGTTTGTTAGACTAGCGATAGGGCAACTCATTCATGAAGTCAGTTTGGGCAAAAAATGTACCACCTTGGTGTAGGGTTCTGCCAAACTTTTACTTTTTTTGTTGCTGAAACCAGTATAATTAGGAGAATTTCCCCCTAAAATGACCTAAAACAAGATAGGCTCGTTACCATGGAAACAGAGGGTTGCTGATTTTTTTAATACCATTTTTTTACATAACTACTAAATGTCTTTCACCTCCCAAACTTTAGGCAAAATCTAAAAAATGTGTGTCCAAAAGTTTGTCAACTTAGACAAAATTCACTCTTAAAGACTAGTGAAGAAGACACTAGCAATCATAAGTATTTGGACACTTCGCAAGCTGCAAGTTGAGAGAAAACACCGGGAATCAATTCATTAAGCTATATAATTTGTTAGCTTTTTGGTATTCTAGGGTTATAAAAATAATGGAAAGTTCTTAAACGTGTATTATAATGAATTTTGGATATTCCTTAGACATTGTTATTTCAAAGGAAAACACTTATAACATTATTCCAGTGATTTTTTGCATCGATATTTAATTAATTTAGGGTAAAATTAGCTTGACAATTTTTTTGAAGTTATGATAAACGATTAGAACTGTGTCAGTGTGCCCAGGTCTTGTGGGTGCTATTATAAAGTACAGAGAATTTGGATGGTTTCCATTTAAAATATGAAAGTAGGTGTCAAAATGAAACTAAATTTCCATCCCAAATATCTTAGTTTTAAGATGAATAAAGAGATCAAATATAAATATCAGTCAGAGATTAAAGACTAGTGACAATATTGGGATTTGTTTTGCTTCAGTGAATCCATTGACAAACAATTGAGAAGTTGTTTTTTAAAGGAAATTGTCAGACTACCGACCATAGGAGTACATTGGCTATAAAGAGGTTAATTAATTGTTTATGAGCTATTTCCAATGGGAAATTTGTATGAGGATTTGAAGGAAGCACATTTTTTTCTACAATTCCGTAGAATTGAATCAGCAGATGTTGTAGGAAACATGAATTTATTAATGAGAAGAGATTCAGCGACACCCTTTGTTCAATTCATAGTGAAATATAACACTCCAAATTTAATATATGGGTCTATTTTGACACCATACCTAAGTGTCCTAATACCATTAGTTGCTAGTGTATACACTGTCCTGAAATGGTTAAGGTATAGGGTTCGGCTGCTTTACAGCAATTACACGGTAGAGTATGACAACCATACAAATACCATGCGCTTTTAAAAAAGTGTTCATTAAAGTAACAATTCATGACGTAAGGGCCATTGACCTAGAGTGGTCACGTCTACACACTTGGGCGCCATTTAGGCTATAAATTGTTGTAGACTTTATAGTCAATACGGTAACATAAAGTTCTCACGACAACCATAACAATTTCATGCGGTCATTGAACGAGTGATCTCGCCCACATACTACTAATTCATACTCGGGCCTCAATCCCGGGAGGAAAGGGACACGTCCCCCATGTTTAAGTAATTGACACATTTTTGTTCTTGTCAGCACGGTTTTTTTGACAGTTTAATATAAATGCCTATCCACATTTAAGACAAATAAACGCAGTTAATATGTCAATTATGTTATCTCGGTTTTGTAACATTTTGAACTTGCCAATTATTAAGGGTGTTGCCAGCTTTAATATCAACGGCTTATGTTTCGATGTTTGGATTTCATTGAATCCTCACTCCAAATATTGTGCCATTGTGAAGATAGTTATCATTATTATAGGAAAGCTATTTCTACATAAATCGATCTGTAAAGTACATTTTGATATTGATATCATATTCCTGAATTTACCTTCAATCTTTGAGAAAACGATGTATAGAATTAAGTATGGAGCTATACAATAGGACATCCCCAACTATGATTTAGTCACTCTTATTATCAATCAACCTTGACCAGTGGAGGGTTTGGCAGCTCGAGATGGCATGTTGTCGTTTTTGTAACAGGGTTAACATTTTCTCGAGTCAGGAACTCTTGCCTTATTCACTTTTTAGTCGCATACGGTAGATCACTAGACCCCCACTCCCGCAATTTAGCGCCCAATAGTGCTCCGATCGTTCAACCAAACTATGACGCAACTGTATTCATAAATCGAAACGAGCTATATGACGCGATAATCGAAATGATCCATGTACTTCATAATTATTTCACTTTATGTCATAACACTACCGCCGGACTACAGAGGGGTATAGGAGCTATTTGTTATGGACTTTGTGTTGTATATTTTCTTTATATATCTGACACCGCTTTAAGCAAATAGAATATATTCCCCTATTGAGTGAGCGGGATTCAAAATAGACATAGGATATGCGTGGGATACCCGCCCTAGGCAGTCAAAGGATTCAGAAGATATAAATGCTTGACGAGATAGAGGCCCAGATTGTTTGGATGGTATTACCAGTATCTATTCATTCTAATTCATCTTCAATGAATGTCTGTTAGCACATATAGTGACATAAATGTTAAGACAAGTTGACTTACCTACTGGGTTTGATTTGAATTGCATTTTGTTAAAGGTTTAAAACATTGTTTGCAGTTCGTAATTGCATGCAAAGTCCTATTCAAGAGCTCGTGGGAAAACACACTGAAAGTAAAAAGGTTAGACCTATTGTGTAATTTTCCTGTCTCGAGGAGGCTAAGAAACAGTAACACTTGACAATGATTATACGAGACTAAATGAACAAGACACGTTCAGAATTGTAAATAACGCAATTTTAGTCTTAAAAGTCCTTATAGATTATTAGCTTGACGAGCATGAAATGGAAAGTTACTTCATAATGAAGGTGACAAGGGAAGGTCAGGGATCCCAGGAAAGGGCTTTGTCCGTAGGCGTAACAATTTAGGTGGAGAAATAATTAACAAGGTATTGTTTACTATACGAAGCAACTGTAGAGAGACAAGATAAATAACCAGATGCTCACAAAAACAATCGAAAGTAAATTGTACATGTACGAATATAAGTGTAAGTGTAGACAAAAAACCTCTGCAGACTGTCTCAGAACGATATATACTCTGTTTGATAAACATATCAACGCGACAATGTCTCTCAATCTAGTACTTGCCATCTACTGGACATGTCCTCTACATGTTCTCTCAATGTCATCAAGATACCTATTTTGGTTAGGTGTAGCGTAGCATTGCTGAAAATCAATGAAACATTTGTTTAATATAAATTCCATCGCATTTCAAATGATTAACCCCAACCAATGGTAACGCTATGGCCAAAGCAAGGTTGGTTTTAATTCAGCCATACAAATATTACTTCACAAACGTAACAAATTCGTCAATACTGGAATATAAAACTTGCCAGTATCGCTCGATACTGGTACGATTGACTGTTCTTCGATACTGGAACACCCAAAATATATCCCAGTATTGCCCGATACTGGAACATGTAAAATGTTGCAGTATCGGTCAGTACTGGAGCATAAAAGTTGCCAGTATCGCTCGATACTGGTATGATTTATGTTCCAGTATCGGTCGATACTGGAACTCCCAAAATGTGTTCCTCTATTGCTCGATACTGGACTGAACATGTAAAATGTTCCAGTATCGGTCGATACTGGATTTTGTTCCAGTATTTATCGATATTGGAAACATTAACGGAAGAAGTGTATTTTAGATCCCAGATTCTGGACTGTAGTAGTATCGTCCAATACTGTAACACCCAGTATCGTCCGATACTGGTACAAAGTCAGTGTTCCAGTATCGGCCGATACTGGCACATATAAAATGTTCCAGTATCGCTCGATACTGGAACACCAGTATCGACCGATACTGGCAATTTGTATGATATGGAGAACGAAACTGGTATACCACTATCTGGGACATAAAGTACACTTTTCTACATTAACAACATGGTGTCAAGATTGATAGCACTGATAGTATTAGCGTAATGAGTGATAGTGCAATACCCCTTAGTCAGATTTATTTGAGCGTTTTAGCACGATAATAAATATATAACAAAACCCTTTGGCTAGAAAAGGATGGATGGTAAGACGATAACGTTAACGTGATTTCTAAACTTGAAACATAATTTAAGAAAATAATATGAAAGTTGATGCTTCACTACCTTTTTTATATATGAAATTGTGATTTTCAAAATACTACAAAGTTTCTAAATTAGACGGTTTAATTGTGAGAAGAGAATTGCCACCCTAAATGTAAAGTCCTACGCAAGTAGAAGGTCGTGACAATTTTATCCTAAAGCTCAAAGATAGTTTGAATAAATAAAATCGATCACATATGTGTGGTGGTATGGGAAAACCCGTCGGAAGTCGCTAGTGTTAATATTGAGATATCTGGGTCATACCAAAATATTCCCAGCAAATGAGTTTCAAGTCAATTTTCCAACTTTGGTCCCAAGATAGAGATTATACCTTGAACTTTAGTCTCCAGGAGTTTTTTTGCAAAATTCCAGATGTGAAGTTTATTTTAGTACTTTTCTGAACCTTGTTTATCAAATTTTAAGTGTAAAATGCTATGTTAACGTAAAATGACATTGTTTCCATGGTAACCATTTGTGAATTCCGACAATGCATTGTAAAGATTTTGAAAGTGAAGAACTTACAATTGTTAATATTATCGCAAAAAACTAGGTTCATATCAAAAGTCCTTTTAATTTGACAAGCTATTCTGTGTGATATAACGATGTAGTTTTATTATTATTAGAGCATATACAAGATGTTGTGTACACCTTTGAATTGTCAGTTTCAATTTTGAGTGTTGCGTTTAAACTTGCCGACTTTAAAATAATATAACTGTAGTTCTAGATGGAATTTCTGAAAAATTTAAACAGTCCTATACTCAGTAGAGTATGAAGCTCTCTGCCAAAGAAAAAAAGTTGCTAGAAAATGACCATGTGAAGGGTTTTCCCATGCCACCACACATATAGCTGCTTAGCTAGCGATGTGATACGTTGATTGTTAAAGTTCACAGCAATAGCTGCTTGATAGTCAGATCATAAGGTTAGTATACATTAAATCCAATCACTTGATATGGCCAACAAAAATAGCATCAACGGGCAGCTATTTCAGAAATGAGTTTCTTACACCGTCCCTTTATTATAAATTAGTTAACCACAAACAACTTTTATCACAAATGTCCCATTAATGAATCTATATTATAGAGGTGTTGAAAAAAGAGGCACTCGATCATGGTCATCTAAATAGCACAGGGATTAAAATGGAGAGACAACTAATAGGAGTTGTTTGACCTTTATTCCGTCAAAATAGCACAGGGATTAAAATAGAAAGATAACTAATACTAATAGAAGTTTGATTGATCTTTATTCCGTCAAAATAGCACAGGGATTAAAATAGAGAGATAACTGAAAGGAGTTTGTTTGACCTTTATTCCGTCAAACGATTCATTGTTCACAAATACCCTTCTTACACTGGAACTTTAGTATTATCTCAAACAAACATATTCATATAATGTGTTGTCCTGAATGCAAAGACATTTTTCCACTCAATATGCATGTAGGTGGATTAAACTAATTGCAGCGTTTAACGCGCGCGCCTACTCGCGTATACACACGAGCGTTAAAAGGCGAAAGATACATACGCGTGCGTAAAAGCTGCGCCTGATAAGTTACGTCACTGTCCAGAGGAAGCCAAATAGAGTATAGGTACCGTCATGTGCTTCCATGTCATTCTGTAGTCATGCGCCGCTGACTGGAGGAATCGCCAATTTGGAACTGATCAAACTATAATATGTCTTGATTCTGAAGACAACATTTTTAAAGCATTTTACGCTGCCACTAACAATGGTGTAGTAACTGTATTACCCATAACCAGGTCATCTGTGTATCAAGCGTAGCTAGGTTAGGTAATGTGGATAAGTTATGCGTTATGGTTTAGTTTAATGGCAAACAATGTCTGAACGGATCTTCTGTGGAAATTCAAAACATTATAATTAAAACTAAAACAAACCAAAACAATCGAGCAAACAAACAAATGTAAGAAAACAAACAAGCAATCAAGCAAACAAATAAACAAAAAAAAAGTGCGGTGACCTTGATCTTATTACTTATCCTTCGATGTAAGTCTTTCAGATGGAAAATAATATAACAAGTAAATTCATATTTGTTTAATGAACAAACATGGAACACTAACTGCTCGAATTCACTTAGTCGCACTATTAGTAAAAACACACACAAAAGAGCGCTTTATTAGTCAGCGATACACACTATGATTGTTAACGAGGTCATAGGTCAAGTCCTCTAGGATGCGTTAAACCTCTGAGCACCACATGCCTCATTCACAGTTTCCTGATTGTTATTGGCATGTAAAGCTAATTTGAATAACTAATTAATATATATCACATGAATAGTTCCCCAGAATCTTTATCAGAGATGCAACCATGCCAACAGACAGTGAATGAGACCAAAATTAAGGTATCTTTCTTTATAACCAATGAGCGCATAGATCTCAGTAGGTTCGCACTTTCCACGCGGTTATTAGTTTTACTATATACAAAACGGATTTTTCAGAAACCTTTCCCTACTTTCAAAGTCTATCGCAACAATTAATGAACCAATACTAGGCATGTTTGTACTATTTTTAATGCATTTCGCATAGTGATTCCAAATATGGTGATGAATTCAATAATTTTGCCATTTTCGAAACATTTTGTGATATTTTGGGACTGTCGTCTGCAGATGACTGCCGCGTGGAAAGTGTAAACGCTCACCACTGAATTCCTCAATCTTAGAATAGCATACAATGCCGCTGGCTAAGAAAATCATCCAAACGTTCATTGATTGTAATACAAACAAGACGTAGGTGGCGGTTAACCTGTGATCTAAAATCTAATTGCGTAAACCACCGATCTTTATCTATGTCTAAGGCACCATGCGGAGCAGATAATTGGGTTAATTAACACTTTCCAGGCAGCTATTGGTTTTACTCTATGCAAAACAGATTATTCACAAACCTTTCCCAACTTTCAAAGTCTATCTCAGGAATTACAGAACCAATACTAACTCAGGAATTACAGAACCAATACTAAAGCATGTTTGTACTTGTCAATGTCAATGCATTTCTGATTGTGATTCCAAATATGCTAATGAAATTCAATGATTATGACATTTTTGAAACATTTTGTGAAGTTTTTAAATGTCGTCTGCAGATGCCTGCTGCGTGGAAAGTGATAAGAATGAACTGGAAAAAATATCTCAGATTGATTATGTTGATAGGGTCATTTAAATCAAAATATTTCTTCGATCGCAAGGACATTAATTGATTTGTAAGGAACATTCCACTTGTTGCTGAGTTTATGTTTGGGTTTTATAAGACGTTGATTTTGAAAACTGGAATTGAAAAAGATCTCTCGCTGTTTAGAGCGGTTACCACCGTGTACAGGGTGAATAAAATATTTACCCAACTTTGGGATAATCAAAGGTAAATTTATTTATTTAGCTTTCACAAGAATCTAAGTCAGATAAAGGTGCATTTATGTAGCTGTGAATGTCATTGTAATTGGTCACAGTGTTTATGATTTTAACATGTACATATATTTAGTTTTCTTACTTCATAAAATCATTTGAACATGTTCGGCACAAAAGCTCGATTTCAGTGATATGCTGTGTCCTCTGGTAATTTCCACTACAACATTAATTTAACTGTTTGGGATGTTTTATAGAACCAAATTTGAATGGTGTGTTGAAATTGTTCCGCTTGGGTGATTTATATTATACTTTCTAAAGCGGCTGTTTTGAAGTTTGATGTGAGTTTTTATCAATTGATATACACTAAAAGTGAAAAACAAGGTTTCACCGATTTTCAATAATGACATGCAAGATCGGAATGGATAAAGATTTTTGATGAACTTAACAGAGTCAGTAGAAATCATTTTCCCCGTTATATTTACAGGCATTAGACTTGGACTGCAATACTGTTTTTATAATAACCCTAACCCAACTGAATCTCACTAAATCTCACTGCCAGAAATCTCCACGCACGTGCTGCTGCATTGCCTCGCATGACGTCACCTACCGCAGGCATATGTGGGCAGGAAGTTTTAGCCCGCATATGCGCTGGCAGTTTAGCTCAGTTGGTAGAGGGACAGACTGGGCAGTTTAGCTCAGTTGGTAGAGGGACAGACTGGGCAGTTTAGCTCAGTTGGTAGAGGGACAGACTGGGGTGCGGATGGTCCCGCGATCGAATCTCGGGTGGGGCTGGTTGATTTTTCGGGTCAAAAAGATAGTACTTTTCCCCTCCCCCCGACACGCACAAAAACATAGCTTTACTGGTTAAGGTTAATGTATTTTTGACACAGTATAAATCATTGTGGGACACCTTGAGTTTCGAAATAAACTTGTGCGTGAATGAACTATTTTTGACTTTTCCTGACCGTAATGTAAAAGGTTTGGTGTTTATTCTTTTCCTGTCTATATACACGCCCCTTGGCTAAATTGTCAGCTTCTTGGAAAATGATTTAGTGGTTTCATTTGATGCGTGCGTGCTTTATTGAGTATTCAAGATAAATTGATCGAACATTATAAGTATACGTAAGAAATTCGCGGACGGTGTATTCTAATCTTATTGAAACGTTACGCCCTACACTGTACTTCTGAAAGTCGACAACATTATAAAAATCACACCGAATGATATTTTTGAATTATTATTGATTCAAATGAGAATTAGCATTTTCATTAGTATTTGAATGAGATTAGTATTTTATATAATTTCATTGAGATTTGTACAACAATGCATAGCGTATGCTACTGTTTACTTTTATTAAAAAAAGTGTTTTTTCAGTTACATATAAATAGGCTATATTTCTTTAAATTTCAAATACTAGTAGTATTACATGTATTTGTAGATTTAATTTTTTGTGTATGTCACAAATTATGATATCATTATTGACATAATTATTATACTATTAAGTTGTATTTAGTTAAATGATTGTAGATTAAGTTGTACTTTAAAATGTATGTTGTAATATAAGTTATTTTTTGTATCGCGCCTCGAGCACCATTTTTGGTGGATTAGTGCGCATTATAAATCCACATTATTATTATTATTATTATTACTTAGATAACCCAAAGTATTGTTGTTAGATAGCCATAACCTGTTATACTCTGAGCTAGAAAACCTGGTTGTAGCAGTCGGAGGATTAATATCAACGTAAAAAGAACAGATTATGGATGGCAATCCAATTATAGCTTTGCGAGTGTAAATGGGAGAGGCTTTCTCGTACGTACCGTTACATCGGTCATTATTTAAAGGTTATTCGATTATTAGTCACTTTAAACCTTTTTACATTTAAAGAAGAACTCCTACGCCCAATATTATTGTGGTATTCAATCAGGAATGACCAAGAGACACAGGGGAAATTAGGATAGATTGTGAGCTAAATCTTTACAAACGTACACAACTTTAATATATTAATCATTGTATAGTGGGTGTACTGGGCCAATGTGTCAACTAGCCTACTTATACACATATTAAATTCAATGTCGAGAAAATTTCAATCAAATAATCAAATTGTCTGCCGTTATAACGGAGTACAATTTCATAAAATTCGTCCTCATAAATCTCTTATTAAAGTTATGTTTGGGAAACATCGTGATTCTTCTATCGATGCGGCCTTGTTTCCCGTAAGAATGTATTCAATACTGGAGTTAGCGTGCCGGTGAAGTTTAACGCCTGAAACTCGATTCTTGTTGATACCATTCCATTGATTTATCTAAACTATAGTTTGAGTCAAGTTAACCATTTCTGTGTATTGACTTACTAGTTTCTAAATGTGGATAACTATTTTCTATCATATGAAAAATAAATGCAGCATTTATTACCATTTGCCGAGATGACAAAGCTCTCATTATAAAAATTATGATGGTAGCATGTGTACCAGTATCGCCAGATACTGGAACTGGAATGTTATTGAAAAGTGTACTTTAGGTCCAAGATTCTGGACTATACTGGTCCGATACTGAAACACCCAGTATCGTTCGATAATGGTACAATGTCAGTGTTAGTGACATATAAATTGTACCAGTATCGGGCGATACTGGAATTATATGCCAGTATCGTTCAATATTGGGACAAATCACGCTGGTAGCATGTATACCAGTATCGCCTGATACTGGAACATTTTATATGTCCCAGTATCGAGCGATACTGGCAATCTTTATGTTCCAGTATTGAATGATACTGGTATACCAGTATCTGGGACCTAAAGTACACTTTTTCCGTTGTGATTATTACTAGGTGCGGCGCTGTTGATGTATTTAATCAATTTATTCAATTTTAAGTATCAAGTTTAGATGTTCATACATTTGTAAATATTATTAAGCTTATCTATTTCAATTGTAAAATTGAAATGTAGTTTTTTTTAAATAAATCGTCAATGAATGAATAACTGAACACGGGAATCAAGTCTGTATTTTGATTTTAACTATTCCATCGTGTGTAATAACAATGACATGAATATAAATGAGAGGAATAACAATATCAGCACAATAGTTACAATATAGACCATATAGATCCTTAACACTATATTTGCAAACATTCCATCGTTCTTGGTTCATGCCTTCATTGTCCCCTCGTAAACCTTGTACATACATAGGTCAGATATGATGTGCATGGACGACCAGGTCTCCTTCGATCATGTGTTGGTACGTAGGTGGCACACTTTTTAGCATGCTCTTCGTCAGGGAGTCGGCGACTATGTCCAAGGAATCTCAGCTGGCGGCTCTTCATGGTGGATAAGAGGCTCGGGCTCGGTCTTGGTCATGTCATAAATGAGATTGTTTAGTACTTGACCCGACCCTAAAGCAAGAGGTAGTGAAGGGATTCATTTTGCATTCCATATCTTAAGATATTACCCAGGATTCACAGCTATACAGTAAAATCGTCACACAATCGTTGACTAATTTCACTTTTGTTGTGATAGCTATTTGAGGGCTCCTCCACAGGCAAAATGTACACCATGCTAATGCCTTGCGTCTTTTAACACTTTCCATGCGGCTATTATTTTTACCATACACAAAACAGATTTTTCAGACACCTTTCACAAAGCCTATCTCAAGGAGTACTGACCCAATACTAGACATGTTTGTACTTATGTCAATGCATTTCTCATGGTGATTCTGAATATGTTAATGAAATTCAATAATTTTGACATTTTTTAAACATTTTGTGAAATTTTGGGATATCGTCTGCAGCCGCCTGCCGCGTGGAAAGTGTTAAGATCATTTGAACCCGATGCCATCATGAGGATTCCAATTGGTAGTCATATTCCGTCGTTTTTTTGAAACAATAATGATGCGGCCAAGGTCTTTTGCTGCTGCAGCAGTTATTGTCAGCTGGGTCTGAGATCTCGAAATTGTGGTCTTGAGTAAGGCAATGTCATACTGTTTCAATCTTTATCATCATCAGATTGTTCTGTGTGCTAGATTATAGACAATGAACCGTTATCTATATTGCAATATTTTAAACACATGAAAAATATAATATAAATTCATCGATATCTTTCATCTCTCTTTGTTGTCGTCTCTGTTATGTAAAGGGGTCATATTAATAGAGCTAAATACTTAGTGGTCGATTCGCCGTATATTTATACCTGTAATCATATACAATCTTAGCTTATTTGTGAAGAGTAAATCTGAATCTGAATCTGAATTAGGACATAGCGTTGATTTACCGCACCCGACGTTTCCTTTTGAAGATAAAACTTTGATTTACCGCATCCGACGTAAACTGTGACGACATCATAATAAATAATTTGTGCACATACATGTATTGAAATAACAGCAAATTAAAAAAATTCACAATCATATAAACATTTGAATAAATTAAAATTGATTACATTTTACCAATTTTTATGGGTTGTTATTCTGTTTCCGGTGACGACTATGTAGATCAAATGTCTGTTAATTTATGCACAGATAACAATGATAAAAAATATAAAAAACACAGTAAAACAATTACAACACGTTGTTAAAAGCATGAGGTTTGACCATTATAAGTTGGTGAATCTGTGACAAATCAGTTTGTATGGTGGTCTTTTTATTGTCGGTCAGACATAATTTGAAATAAATCTAGTATAATAAGGATATTTTAAGAATTACGTTCAAAGATACACGTATATGTGTAAAGCGTCATTTTACAATGAATTACGATAAAACAATAACAATATCAACTATATTTAGCACAATGAACAATACTAATGATATAAGTTCAACAATATCATCGATTCATCTTTTGATCAATGTTGATTTACCTCACGTGGCCTCGCCCTTGAAGATAGCACGTTAGTGTATTTGTGCACAACTACAAATAATAAAACTACAACAAATTCCAACAGTATATCACTTGGCGGAATGCAATTAAGATAATATTGTTGATTTGCCTGGTTATGTTAAAGATCATACGTTGACCAATTTACACTCAGATTATTATTATAAGAATCACAACGATTACATAATTCATTATCACATATATCACATATCCTCATTTCAGTATTAATTTACCAGTACCACGTCCTGCGTCAACTGTGAAGATAGCAAATGCATTTTAATGTATAGACAGATAACAATAACATTAATTACAACATAATACAATTATTACAATAGAAGAATTGCATGTAAATTTGAAGAATAAAGGGATGATGCAATTATGTCATTGATATGTTTAATAAGTGTTGTTTTGCCGTATCCGGCGTCACCTTGGAAGATTATTGATTTGATGTACGAGGGGTATCAAAAAGTTCTTGACATCACCCAGAAGTGAAGGAGCTATATCGATGAAATTTTGTCTGTGTAATCACTGGTCCTTAAAAACATTATGGTGCAAAAATGGTCTCATAAGTATGTTTACTTTTTATACAGGTGGCGCTAGATGCCAAGGCCATGTAAATCAATGACGTCTCAAAACGGTGCTGTGTACATGGTTAACGATAATGGTCCAAAAACGAATCCTTGTGGGTAGCCTTCCAGAGGAGTATGAGGTTTAACAATGTTGTCATGAAGCATGCTCATCAGCCAAAGACCTGGGTGTAATCTTTGACAATAACATTCAGATGAAACAACTCATTCACAACGTTTGTCGGTTTGCCTCATACGGAATATACAAAATTGGGAAACTGCGGAAATACCTTAATCAGGCTGCAACTGAACGCCTAGTACATGCATTTTTATCACCCCCAGATAGACTGTAACAATGGTCTCCTATAATTATGGATTGCCAGTGTCCGACGTTGCTCTACTCCAACGCATCTAAAATGCGGCTACAAGGCTCGTCACGCTCACCAAACGTCATGAACATATAACCCCCGTTTTCCGCAAGCTTCATTGGCTACCGGTCTCAAGTCGCATTATCTTCAAAATCAATCTTACTGCTAACTTACAAAACAAAACATGGTCTTTCTCCCAAGTATCTTGCTGAACTAATTTCCGACTACAAACCTTCGTCTACAATGTCTATGGAACAAATTGCCACCAACGGTTTGCAGTGCTGCCTTATAAAAGGAAACTAAAGACCCATCTTTTTAATCATGTGTAATAGTGGTCATTCAAGCATAGGCCAATCGTAAGTCAGGTTTAATAATGTATATCGCAATGCTGACAATATCACACAAGGACAACAAAAAGCAATTTAAAACAAAAGAAATTGTCAGGATTCTAGAACACGCAGGAGAGATTATATTAATAGTTAAAATATTGGGCATTGATACAAGACCGCGCGCAAAGTTTTTAAATTCCGTATTTTAAGGCATAACTTTTTTCTTTTCTTGAACCTTTGGAAATGATGGTGTGAGCCAAGTTGTGACTGTATGGAATGTTTTTGTCTAATATTAAAACAGTATTTAAACTCGAGAAAAACAACTGACTCCAGTGATTTATTGGACTATACTTCACATTGCGAAGTACCTTATCAGTTTCAGTTTCTTGCATCAAAGAGCCCGTCTCATGTAAAAACTAGGCTACTTCTATGCACCCAATTACTGAACATTGAAACTGATTTACACAACGTCGTTCAGTGTAGGTGAAAGCGTTGACTATAAAACAGAAAAGAATTACGCTAACAAACCGTAACACTTTCCACGCGGCATGCATCTGCAGACGACATTTCAACATTCACAAAATGTTTCAAAAATATTAAAATTGTTGAATGTAATTACCATATTTGGAATCACCATATGAAATGCATTGAAATAAATACAAATATGCCTACTAATGGTTCAGTCAATCTTGAGATAGACTTTAGAGGTTGGGAAAGGTTTCTGAAAATGTATGTTGTATATGTTAACAGTGTTAGGTCTTCACACTTACGCGAGTCAGTGGCTGTTATGCATTAATAACCTGAAAGTAAATCTTCTTTCTTTAAACTTGACCATATTAATAGAATGCGCCTTTACCATCAAGTTACGTTCCCCGGGTTGTGTAGATGATAGAAGCTGACTGTAAACCGTAAACAATTAGAATTCTCGAAAATCTAATTTTATCTTTTGAAAACGCCCTTAAAAGTAAAAGACCAAGTCGCGTGACTCATCTGCGTTAACACGAAATGGTAAATACAGTATACAGCGTGGAGATTAAAAGAAGAAATCCGCAATTTTTATGCTTATGTTTTGAGGGGATTTAAAAACATAGTTTGCGATCTTTTCCAAGTAGCGCCCTCTATCATTGATTTTTACTATGAAAGCAAATTTTCTTGAAGATTTGCATTTTTGATCATATATCATAAAGATCTCCTAAGTTACAGATCGATACGATTCCTAATTACTTCAAAATCATGGTTTGAAAATAGATTTTTCAAATTTTAATACTCTAAATTCATTCTAAAACCATGATTTTGAGGCTATTAGGAATCGTATCGCTCTGTAACTTGGAATAAATTTGTGATTTATGATCAGAAAAGTAAATCTGCAAGAAAATCTGCTTCCCAAAACGCACAATTCTAAAATATCCCCGGATTTTAAATATGTATTATACACCTCAAAAGGAAGAAGAATATTATAAGAAATTGTTTTCATATGACAAATCCAAGGTTAGATGAAGTATAATAATAAAACAAATTATTATACTCACTTGTGACAGTTTCATGCTACACTGAGCACTTCTTCAGACTATTTGGTCAAATAGTCTGAAGAAGTGCTCAGTGTAGCATGAAACTGTCACAAGTGAGTATAATAATTTGTTTTATTATTATACTTCATCTAACCTTGGATTTGTCATATGAAAACAATTTCTTATAATAATTAATGAACAATCCTGATGAACTTACACCAAGATATAGGAAGTAGAATAGTTTGTATCCATGGCCAGCACAAACACACCGTCGAGTAAAACCGGTAGTTTGCAGACGGACGTTTTTCCTAACTTAGCAACAAAAACACGACTTTAGAAGGAAAAAAAGTTTCGGAATCATTAGGGTTTTTAAATCGTATAAAATATGTCCACTTGTATGCCCCACTTTATATGTCAATGTCAGCTGAATATCGTTAACTTTCTCACTTCTGAAGTGCCGATTGTCACGGCAAAGGAAAGGTCATGGCCACTTCAATGAAATAGGTAATATCTACCTCTTTGTCTATTCCAATGTAGTTGTTGGTCATGATTTCCAATGCCGTGCTGAGGGTGTTATTCTGGCGTCGGGCATGTGTCATTATGGTTCTCCCATGGAAGGAGCTACAATATTCTCCCTCTTGGGAAAACAAGAGGGTATGAAATTTTCAATCGAACACATTTGAGTGAATAATCGTACACGTGATAACAATTACAACAATATTTTACGTTGCCGCACTTAGTTCACAGAATGCATACATGTATATTCCGGAATTAAACGCTACCTAATTTGAAACATGAATCTTTTTTGGTCATTCGTTGTCAATCTCCTTTTGAAAGCAAACGGGTTATCAAAATGTACTTGCGGAAACTTTAAAAAGGTTTATACATTAGTTCCAGTTTTTGAAAACTTAAGATTTGTTGTTCTCGATAGGAAATCTTGAGATTTAAGAAATATAATGCTATGTACCATTTGTTTTGATACGTAACATTTATTTATTGCCAGATATTGATTTGTATCAGCAATTGAGAATACTCTGAAGTGTCAATTCTTCCTTGTCTGAATTCAACACCGTAGTTGCCACATTTATAATGCATTCTTAAACAGCTAAGAAAGTTTAAGCAATCTCATTGGTTCTCAGAGAAATCGGCGACATTTAGATAAGACATTTGAACACGGGGAGGTGGGGCTTACGTTTTACAGTGCGCCCGACCGTCACAATGCGTGGTTTGCTCCATAACGCGCACTCCTCGTTTAGTTGCTGAAAGGCGTTGACGAGTACCAGCATAAATGTAGATGTTCGGCAGTGCGTCTTTGGCGCCTTTCCTGCGTTTATGCCGGCGCCGCGACGCTTACGCATGGTGTACTCATCGCATGGGATTAGATGGAATGTGTGTGGGTTATTCCATCCTAGCAGGGGTAAAAGTTGTCAAATGTGAACAATATAATGTACTTATTTCTTTGATAAATGTCTTAAGTATGATTGTTTAAGAATGTGAATAAAGGTATTGTTTTTAGACCGTACCTGTGTTATATTGTCTGACTTAAATGCGTTCGGTAGTATTATTTTTTTGCGTAGAACAACTCTACCTGCGGCGTCGTTGTTCTACTTAAAATAATGCTATCGTCCGCATTTATGTCAGACAACATAACACGGGTACGGTCTAAAAACAATACCTTTATTCTTTAAGTAGACACAGTATACAGATGAGCCTCTTGGAAGAGTTTAATCCGGGAATCAGAAGAACTGAATATGATTTTCGTTAAATAATTTCACGTAGCAAAACTTATTATTTTTCAAAAGAAGAACAGGGTTAGTTTTCCACTATGGAATGTCCAACAGACAATAAATACCTTGATACATTTACTAATCTCTTACTTTTCTTGTCTCCACATTTTTTAATGTCGATGCAGCATTCATCTTCAGACGACAATTCAAAAAGTTCACAAAATAATTCAAAAATGTCACAAAAGTATTGACTTTCATCACCATATTTGGAATCACCATGATAAATGCATAAACATAAGTACAAACATGCCTAGTATTGGTTCAGTAATTCTTAAGATAGATTTTGAAAGTTGGAAAGGTTTCTGAAAAATTTGTTTTGTATTATATGGTAAAACAAATAGCCGCGTGGAAAATGTTGATATATCAAATTATCAATTTCCCATTGACACATCTTATTCTTATATCAAGAGTATTCAAGCATGCTGTAATCTAGTTCCAAGTCGTTCTTATAACATGACAAAAAGAAAAGGATTAGTAAACAAAACAATACAATTTTTGAAGAGTTCCGACAACGTCCAAGTATAACATTAGTGGGTGGACGGGAGGAATACATGTATACGGCACATTCTGGATACTTTGTGTAAAATATAATAACAAAAGGGTGTATCCATGGTGTAAGATATTCATGAATTAGACTTGTGTTAAGACCCTATTACTGAATAAAGCTGAATGTTCTTGCAACCTTTCACAAAAGATTTGTGTTAGACTAATTTCATGTATTCTTATATCAAGGATAAACCAACAATAGCCATATTCGGGAAGTACTGGTAAGTACTTTTACGTAAGCTTAAAATCCTACTTAAGGTTTGTACTATTCATCTTCAGTAGAGTTCCGTTTGTGTACATAAATATTATCTACTAATTATAACGCAAATGGCACCTGGAGTGTGCATATCTTGTTTTGAAAAGGTAGCAAGAATAGATTGAATGAAAAGATGAATAAACCGGTTGCTTTACAATTGAAAGAAAGTCATTTATCGTGCTTATAGAGACGTAATGTTTTGCACACTACCTTTTGCTGCATTTGCTACGGAAAATGTTTTGTACACTACCTTTTGCATTGTCTACAGTAAATGTTTCCTATACTACCTTTAGTTTTTTATATTAAATGTTTTGTACACTAACCTTTGCATTTTCTAAAGTAAATGTTTTGTACACTGCCTTTTGCATTGTCTTTGGAACATGTTTTGTACACTACCTACCCGTTTCATATTCTCTACAGTAAATGTTTTGTACACTACCTTTTGCATTGTGTACAGTAAATGTTTTGTACACTACCTTTTGCATCGTCAACAGTTAATATTTTGTACAATACCCTTTGCATTGTGTACAGTAAATATTTTGTACGATACCTTTTGCATTGTCTACAGTAAATGTTTTGTACACTACCTTTTGCATTTTCTACATTAAATATTTTGTACGCTACCTTTTGCATTTTCTACGGTTAATGTTTTGTACACTACCTTTTGCATTTTCTACAGTAAATGTGTTGTACGCTACCTTTTGCATCGTCAATAGTTAAATGTGTTGTACACTACCTTTTGAAATGTGTACAGTAAATGTGTTGTACGCTACCTTTTGCATCGTCAATAGTTAATGTTTTGTACACTACCCTTTGCATTGTGTACAGTAAATATTTTGTACGATACCTTTTGCATTGTCTACAGTAAATGTTTTGTACACTACCTTTTGCATTTTCTACATTAAATATTTTGTACGCTACCTTTTGCATTTTCTACGGTTAATGTTTTGTACACTACCTTTTGAATTTTCTCAGTAAATATTTTGTACACTACCTTTTGTATTTTCTACGCTACCTTTCGTTTTTATACTACCTTTTGTTGTTTTTTACACTACCCTTGGCATTTTACACAACCCAACGCGTTTTGTACCATTTTTGAACCTTTGGCTGCCCATAGACAACCTCTATGGTTAAGTATGGTTAAGATCGATACTGAAGGTCAGATGCCAAAGACATCGTAGGGTCAAATCCAGTGGTCATGTGACCACAAGGTCAAAGGTAGGTTTGATGATGGACTTTGGTTCTCTAATGTATTTAAAACAAAACGAGCTGCTATAGGCCTACTCATCCCTAAAGTTTGGTTAAACTCCAAGATGGGGTCAATTGATTGTACGGGGATCAAAATCAAAGATGATTCGATTCTGTTGACAAGTGTCTAGATTTTATTTTGGTATAGCTCCAAGAAAGAATAAAGTCAACCATGCCAAGCTGTTCCGATGTTTCATTCTTGAGATATAAACCACAACGTCAAGTAACATTGGGTATTTTCTATTTTCTTTATTTCACCTCCAAATTAGTTACAAATTCGTTAGCCACAAGGGCGTCAATCCACATTTAAATGTGTGTGGGGGGGGGGGGCATCATAACGTTTCCCGTAGAAAATAAATTACAATTAATTTGCGAAGCACCGCGTTCCGCGCTAGCGCGGACAGGGGGGAGTCAGAGGGAGGAACATGTTCCCCCCTCAGTGTTCGATTTTGTTTTCAATTTTCGAAACCATTTGGTGTGAATTGGTGGGCACTTTGACCGATGTTTTATTGAAATATTCGCTGTTTACAGACTATTACTTATTAGGAGTTTCGATCACATGCAAACTCAAAACATGGGGGGACATTTGATATTGTGTCCACCCTACCTCAAAACTTGGGGATGCTATCCCCTCGTCCATACAGGATTGACGCCCCTGGTTACCCAGTAATGCAAAAATAATTTAGCTCAGGCATTCCGCTTTGAAATTCGGTGAGCAGAGTCTCTTTAAAATTGGCGTATGACGTCACCTCAATGCAGTTATACCTCACGCCCTGTATGCCAACTGTAACCGTAAGCTGTTGATAATACATGCACTTGACTGATCGGAACTTTGACTACGTAAGATAGCTACAGTTAGTCTGAATAAGAATCGATTGGAATTTGATTATGGGAATGAATTTAAGTTTCCATTCAAATTCATGTCTGATTAAAACTAATGCCTCAATCGAAATGATCGTGAGCTACCTTTTTAATTGCTAAAGATTTTCCAAGAACGTTGATTAAAACTTCCAAGATATAACGCGCGCGCGGCATTGGTCTGCATGTTTCTGGTGCATTATGTTCAGTACATTCTCGTGTACTATAGCAACATTGACCGAGAAATGTCACCCAGTTTTGTACAATATGAAAGATGGCACCATTCAAAGTAATATTCAATTTGTCTTTACGGTTCAAAATCCCTTATGGCAAATACACAGAAATTGGTCTCACATTTTCAAAAATCACGTTGTCTTTTTGACATGAATGCCTTGGTCCCTTTTGATTTCATCAGCGACGAGCAAAAATACATTTATTATGAGCCTTACCGACCCGGCCCATATTGCAAATTTCCCAAAACATTTTTTTCTTCAAAGTCACCTGGTCTTATCGGAGATATTCCACCTCTCAAAGTTGAGGGATTTCAGACAAAGAAAAGTATTAGTAGTACTTAAAGGTAGATGTTCCGATTTTCAACTTGAAGTTTTCTATTCTACATGAAAGATCATCCTTAAAAGAGTTGTATTCCAAAGATTGAGTTGCATAACTCTAATGGTTCTTATTTTAGACGCACAAGATGCCGTGAAATGTGCCCATTGAGTTGTACACAAACGATATTGGTGGTAACCACCTTTCGCGGTAATTCGATGTTATTTCACCGATTTCTTCGTAATCATACATATTTGGACCGTCAAATTTCAGTATGTTAATCAGAAAGATATGATCTTTCATATGATATGAAAATCGCCATGATGTTTGAGAAAAATCTGTGTTATGAAAATGTGATCGGGTCATCTACCTTTAATTATAGTTCAATTTTTAGACGCTGGCAATATATATAAAATTTGCATGAAAACAGCCATATTTACGTGTCAATTTTCACTTCGAAGGCCAGTGCTACTAAAATCTAATTATTGATTTTAAGTGGCCTAATTGGCATTTTTTATGTATTTGTATTTATTTTCTGGCCGCCACATATCATACGATGGGATTAATCAAATCAATTAAATCCACTATTAGGATATGGGGGAGGCACTCAAATATAATGCTTTGATTTTCCATACACGCCCTAAATGCGTATATTTTACATTAGAATACTAGTAAAACATCCTCACGGATTCCCCCCAGCCCCCCCCCCCCCCCTGACTCCTTTAAACGAGACCCGTTTCATAGAAAGTGTACAGAAACGGTACTACAAGCTATCACACAATAATCTTCCAAGGTGACGCCGGATACGGCAAAACAACACTTATCAAACATATCATTGCCCAAGGTTCATTATTTTTTGTGGCACCAAAAGATTTGTTAGGCACTTACCAGTCCAAAATCCTGGTAGGGGTGTCTGTGTCGGGGTGTCTGTGTCGGGGTGTCGGGGTGTCGGGGTGTATTTCTGTATGTTATAGCTGACGTTAACATTTTTGTTGTTGATCTCATTTGAAAAAAGTTGAAATCCAATATTATTGGAACCAAACTTCGGTTATAGGTGTAACATAAAAGTCAAAAGCCAATAAGTCAAAAACAAGATGGCCTCCAAAAGTAGCCCAAAAACGCCCAAGACCCCAATTAATCCCACCAACAATTTTTGGAATCTACACAACAAGTTCGAACGTTTACATAAGCCTATGCACTAGTATGACACTTTTTCTCGAAGTGAGCCCCTTTGATACAATTATTTTAAACAAGTAATTGCCTCGAGGAAACCACTTGTAAACAACAAAAGGTGGATATGTCACTCTCCTGAAAAAACACGTAAGAAGGGTATCGTTTCACGGAATGATGATAAAGAACACGTGGATACATTGCCCGGGTTTTTCTTTTATCTAAACAACAAAAATGAGAACACAGAGTATACAAAATATATATTTTTAGAATGAAATCTAGAAAAGTATATTTGTTAAGATATTTGTGCTGTTTGTGCTGCAGTTCTAGGATCGAGTATTCAAGTTAACGTGAATATCTCCACCCACGTTTCAAAACGTACATACATAGGATAAGAGGGTAATTAAGACACTATTTTGATATCTTATTAAATTAATATGTATTAAGAAGTACTGCTTGGGGTGATTAGAGAGCGATTACGTTCCTTTATGTCTAATATTTTTAAAAGCCCTGTACTCAAATCAAATAATGTAGATTTTTATAATTCATCTAATAATAGTATAACCATGGGAACAGATTACGTGCCAATACACTTGTCAGTAAATGCAATATACTTAAGCGAATGGAATTTAAATTTAACTTACGTGCTTCCATTCGTTGAGCTTTGAACACCATAAATTCGTTTATTCACTCGAATGTAGATTATTTTAGTTCAACTTATCATATTATTTGCAAGGAATTTCTGTAATAAATAATGTAATCGGTAACACTTTCCACACGGCAGGCGTCTGCAGACGACATTCCAAAATTTCACAAAATGTTTCAAAAATGTCAAAATTGTTAAATTTCATAACCATATTTGGAATCACCATGTGAAATGCATTGAAATAAGTACAACTATGCCTGTATTGATTCAGTAGTCCTTTGGATAGACCTTGAAAGTTGGGAAAGGTTTCTGGAAATCTGTTTTGTATAATGCTTAAACAATATCCCCATGGAAAGTGTTACGATAAGTTAAGCGGCAAAGCACAATCTGCTATTTCATGATATGTAATTTTTCAAGCCCCTCATATTTCCGTTGGTATTAGCATGAAAAGATGCAATTACGTTTAGACACCCGTCATTTACTCGACTTTCTTTTGGACGATAATGGTTCTTCTCCAGATCAGTCCTGTAAACAAATAAATGATGTCATGATATTAACCAAATAAGTGATGGTGAAGAATACTGACACCAACACCGCGATAACGTCACGTATTATGAACGAGCGGATATAATCATAACTATTTTGAAATAAACAAACATTGACCCCGACATATATATATACAAGTGAAATACGAAAACAACAACAAGATATCGTCATTTGTTGCAGAAAATACGCAACAATAAAATTCTACCATTTGTTTCACTTTTTATCCCGATTTTTGTTTGTAAATCTTGCAATTTTTTTGGACACGCCCTGAACATGTTATCACTAACGCAAAGGCACCCTTGGAAACGTATTTATATATTATTATTTTGGAAATTGATCTCATTTCGATGTACGTTTGTTTATGATTTTTGTATCAATGTTTTTGCAATTAACCTCTGAACCACTTTGAAGGACAAATATTAATTCTAGTACATTTTCACGACAATAATTATTTTCATGACACATCCCGATGTTTTGACATAGTTTTAGGTGGTTGAAATCAGTGTACCTTTTTATTTTTTAGAATTAAAAAAAAAAAAAAATCAATCTTGAGATTGAAATAATTCCTCATGATTCCTGACACATTTGTCTGATAAATTTGTCATAAAGCACATGGCCAATTGTTTCAGAATCCTAATTGATGGGAAATAGTTCCTACCAATAATGATTCCAATAGCGAAAAGTGACTTGGTCGGTTTCTGAAAAGAAACCTTGGGGGGAAACTTGTTATCGACGTGCAGTGATTTGCTGTTCGTTTAAGTGTGACACTTTTCTTTGCCAGTATTACGAATACGACGGTTAAAGCCGCTGTTTTACAACTACGCAATACCGTGTTCTATTAATAGAAGTCTTCCCACGTGACCGCGATTAGATTCACTCCCTGTCACAGTTTTAACAATCCGCCTGGATCTATTTTCCTTCGTATTTTTAAAAAAAGACAATAAAGAAGAAAAACGACTAACATATAAAAAAGCAGTTGTCCGATATTCGATAAATGTCGTTGCTTTCAATCCTAATCACAAGCACACTTGCTTAGGTTATATAACCACAGTGCCTCAAATGAAGTGTACTAAAAAAAAGTCTTGGGTAATTTTGGGCGATTTTATTGTCCCATAGTACCCCAATCGCTGGGTGATCATCTTATTCTAGAAGGTCAAAGTGATTCCATTAATCTTTCGCCTGTAGCAGAGTTCTTGAGCAATTATTAAAGAAAAGCGCGCTAAGATGTACAAACATATTTTGTCGTGTCGGCTGCTACACTTGTTTTATAAAATAACTCGAGTTAACACTTGTAACAGCGTCGAGTAAGCGTTATGAATGAACTTTGACCTTTTCAGCCCCCGGATTTTTCTTTGATAGTTAAGGGGAGTATAAAAAGATGTCTCGTTATTGGAAGAAGATTTTCATTCGGCTGCTTTATCAGCGTCTGTCTTCAACGTGGATCTCACAGAAGAACCGTGTCATGTGGTAAGTCACAACAATTTAATAATTATATTGATTTAATTTAAAATTTAAAAATTGTAATAACTATAGTCATATATGTTTATGCAAATGAATCATATATCCATATAAGGTATCATCTTTGTGTCAATTTACTGTTGAATTATTAGTATAGTTGAGCTGATACATACGATATGGCTAACTTGATGTGTCTATTTATAACTTTCTCGAGTTCTACCAATTCAACTCAACTCAACTTTGCTACAAACATGTGCTTTGCACGCTCTCTTTATTGACATATATCGGTGTAGTTAAGTAAAGTTTGTATGTCGAAAGTCTAAGAACATCAAATCAGATATCTGTGATCGATTCGGCTATTCAATCGTGGTTATATCTGAAATCGTGTGTACAAGGATTTAACTTTAAATATTTAAATGGTGTTTCATATACTTACAATTGTGACAATCATAATATTATTGGCTAAAGTAGCGCTAAAAATGTAGTTAAATTACGGTAATGGGAGTTATTTCTAGCTATATAGGTATATATGTGGTAGACGTAATTGTATGAAATTAGCTGTGTAGCTGTCATTTGGTCATCGTAACATTCTCTTTATACCAGTCCATAGGGATACTTTCTGTAAAGATAACGGCTCATCAAAATGCTTGTCGCGTGTTGTATCCTTAGAAATGGATTGGTTCTTATGGAAAGGTGCTTCAGAAATAGGAACAATTATGTTAGTTGCGATGAACAATTATGTTAGTTGCGTAAGTAAGAGAAAATAGCTATGGTGAAATTATATGTTAATGGTCAAATATGTTTGGGTTGTTTAAACGACCGTTAATTTTCTGCTCTTAAACACTATTTGATAAGCTTAATTTCATGTTTATCATAGATTTTTGTAAGGTTTATAACGATTCTGAGATGGTAAAACAACGCTGCCCAAATATGGCATTGCATTACGTTAATTTGTATTGCGATGGGTTACTATCCATCACGTCGCGTCGCTCGCATTGTTCTATGTTGTACATTGCATCGTATCGCATCGCATCACAGCACCATTCATTTATTCATACATAATATTTATTAACACAATCCAACAACATAATAAATAGCAATATGTAACAAGAAAACATACAATAACCAAGAAAAGTATCATGAAAAAAAAAAACCCGATACGATATATAAGTATAAAGGACTTTACAATAATATATATGTTAAATTTATGGCGATGGAAGTGTGTAAAGCCCAGAATTGTTTGGAAAGTGTGCGTAGAAGCCATTAAGGCTGGAAAGGCTTTAAGTTTGTCTCCACCACCGCTGTAAAATATTATCTGGATTTAAAGGCATACTACTACTACCGAAGGTTATATGATGTGTAGAGGATGGTTTACCGTATAGACATCAGTTTGATGGCAGTATAAAAAATGAGCATAACAAATAGCAAACTCGGAGATACTCAGTGATGCTCAATTTCTGTTGATACATATTATTGAAGCGGTTTATTTTTGTGCAACAAGTTAGAGCAGAGTCAAGGGAGTTCTAGATTTGAGGACCATTATAAATTACAGAATGACGGACGATTTTGGATTTAATGTTTTCAACAATGAAGTTATTTGCGTTTCTAGTATTATAACTGTGAAGATCTTTATGTCTAGAGAAGAAACCAAAAAAGAATTAGGGAACGAGTTGTTGAACCGGAACATAAATAAGGCAGTTTGTGGATATCGAAAATATTAAGTGACTTTGAATGCTAGTCATAGGTTACACTACAGTCATCAAAAAAAGTAACTATACAGGTAATAAATGTACTTTTAACTTAAGAAATATATATCCTACCTAGAAATATCAAATCATAAAGTTGTTGAGAAATTTATCTTCTTTAATATGAGATATTGCACGCTAGGATCGGTTGAATATTTAGGAAGCGACAATCCAAAATGTAAGGTAAAGTCACAATTTCAAATTCACATTTTACATTTCAACACGGGGGAGAGAATGACAGGTAGCGTGTGTGTGGCGTATTGATCCATCGGAACAATGCGGTCGACTGTCCAACCTGCGCATGCATCCTCCAATTGCACTACCGGTAATCGATAAGGTACCCGTAGATTGGCCCGCGTGTAGAAAATAAAAATGTGAAAATGAAAATCGGACTTCTCCTTATATTTTTGAGTGCCACTCATATTAAAGAAGACAAATTTCCCAACAACTTTATAATTTAATATTTTTAGGTAGGATATATATATATTTTAAGAGTTAGACCCATTTATTACCTGTATAGTTACTTTTTTTGATGACTGTATACGTAGATGCGTAGATACGTAGATCCTTCTTTTTGGAGATCAATAATTTGTCGATTTTGTTCATATCCGCGGTCAATCATGGGCTCAGGGATTTGTGTTATGATAAAGTGATTGCCCATGCAATGTTGCAATAAGTTATATATGGCAAAACAAGGGTATTGTAGAGAGTAAAAAGAATAGAAGAGGAAAGATCATAACGTAGTTTTTGTAATGTGAAGTTTCCAGTTGAGATGTTTAGCAATGATAACCCCGAGAAACTTGGTATGGTTGACCATGGGTTGACAGATGAAATAGGAGACGAATCGATAAAAATGGTAGCAGAACGTGTGGAGGTATGATGCTTGGAGCCGAATAGAATATAATTAGTTTTGCTAACGTTAATTTAAGAGAAAGTTTATTCGCCTTGAACCAATTCGAAACATATTGTAGCTCTTTATTTACGGTAGAAACTAGTGTATTAAATTCAGGGTGCGACATAAATATGTTGGTGTCGTCAGCAAAAAGAACATAGGCGAATTCTTAGTAGCATTTGGAATGTCATTCACATAAGAAACAGGAGAGGGTCGAGGATAGAGCCTTGAGGAACGCCACAAGAAACTGGTAGGAGATTTGAAGAGTGCGATTTGAAGGACGTAAACTGCTTTTGATTATGAAGATAGTTGGAGAGCAAGGCAAGAGTCGTACTTCGGATATAGTAGTGATTTAGTTTAGAGAGAAGGATGGAGTGGTAAATAGTGTCGAAAGCCTTTGACATGTCTATGAATGGGCCAAGCGTGTGATGATTTTTGGAGAGAGCCGAAGAAATCTTGTTATAAATATCAACAAGCGCAAGATCAGTTGAGTGTTTTTTTCTAAAACGATATTGGTTATCGTGAAGAATATCATTGTAGATAAGGCGCTCAAGAATATTATAAGCATGGAAGTACTGATTTGAGGCCATAATTGGAGAAGGCATTGGAATTGTCCTTTTTATAGATAGGAATACCTTTCGCTATCCTTAAGAGCAGACGGAAACACACCAGCCATGATGGAAAGGTTAAAAATATAGGCCAGGGGCCGTACGATTAAATGTGCTAATAGTTTGATAATGCCAGGGTTAATGTCATCGAAGCCGGAGCTTTTAACGTTTTTAAAGGTATCAGTGATATTTCATAGCATCGCATCGCATCGCATCGCATCGCATCGCATCGCATCGCATTACATTACATCCCGTAACATCACATCACATCACATCACATCACATCACATCACATCATATCACATCCCGTATCACATCCCGTATCATCACATCACATCACATCACATCGCCATGTATCAAATTCGCGTCGCGTCAAATCACATCACGAAACGTTACGTCACATCACATACATCACATAATTTAAATCAAATCAGATAACATCGCAATACATCACATCACAACACGTGTCCCGTTACATCGCGTCACGTCACGTCACGACACGTCATCACAACACAGCACATCAAATCACATCACTACTCATCACTTTACATAACGTACCCTAATATTTGATAACATTACGTTAAACGCATTAAAATGAATAGATAGAATACCTGATTGAATGTGCTTTGTAGAGGAAGCCAATTGATTGATGTCACCGATAATGGTGGTATATATAGTCTAACATTATCAATAACTACCCTATTTCACTGATTTTAACGGTACAAAATCGGCACGGCGATCACGTATCATTTACATTTTCAGAACAAACTTGATGTTGGTCCCAACTGACCCAATTTGGGACCTAATGTGTTTCCATAGAAACAAACCTTTACACAAACAGACAAACAAATAGAAAAAACAAAAACAAAACAAAACAAACACTCTGTGATACAAATAACATTGGATATACACCTAACACAACTAGTCCCTGACCAGGTGCTTTGATGTTGGCTAATCCAGAATCAATAATCGGTACCAACATTCTGAGATAAACATTTAATGAGCAAATTTCCTCACCGAAGTTTATTACCTCAGTCATAAAAATCAAGTGGATAGTTTTGAAGTTATGATTGTTTCAATGACCACGACTAACGCTAAAAAGGGTGTTGCACTAGAATTGGTTGCCTAGTATGGGATACCATTGATTTGTATTGTCCACAGTGTGTTATATGAACCTGTCACTGTCAGGTAACTCGATGAATTGGTAACAGGTGTTGAAAGGGCGTCGGTACACACACATTTTCAACGCGTAATCACACACTAAGCAATGATATCCCATAGAAACCCAAATTTAGTGCAACAATTTTGTTGGTAGTTATGGTCATTGAGACAATCATAACTTCAAAACTATAGATGAGGTGACCGTTGTTTACATTTAGAACGCCCTCTGTTGATTTGAGACAAAACACACCGGGCAAGAGTTCCTATAGTTTACATAGGCCAGATCAGGTTTTCTAACTAGATTGTGGTGTCACAGCAAATTGTTATCAAAACTGTCTTTAAACTTGCTTAGGAATGCTATAAGCTATCGCATTTCACAATTTTTTTTTTTAAAAAATGAGTTTTACAATTCATTAGAAAGAAATTTCATGTTGTCTTCATTAACTTTACTGTATATTCTGCCTGGCGGGAATCAACAGAGGGTGTCCCATTTGTAAATACTTGACGTCACCGGTCACACCATCTATACACTCGATGTTTATGAATGAGATACTAAGATGTTTTGATGCACCCCAGCATGCTTAGCACCACTACAGTACCAACAGGGCTTATCACCAAAACAAACAGTGCCAAACACTAATTAACAGCTGGGGTCGTCTGGACTTCCACCTTCCAATACATATTAGAGATAGGCATAACTTGGCCAAATATATGAAAAAGAAGTTGAATTCCAACTAAAACATATATGTGTTATTAAAAAAAATAAAGGGTCTTTAAGAAAAACAAGAGAGGAATGAATTGAGGTCACATCAATTGTACTACTTGCAGAAGGATTTTCTTATAAAGACCCTCGTTTGACAACATTATAAGCCTTTCATTGTACTGTAATGTCTATGGGGATCCAGTAGACACTGGTGACAGAAATCGGTGGTCATGTGATGAAAATGAAGCATGCTGGTGTTGCGCAAGAAATCTTCTTTGCCAAACTACGGAGAAGAAACTTGCTCATTACATGTATATCTCAGTTTTTTTCGTACCGATTATTGATTTTAGATTAGCCAATATCAAAGCACCTGGTCAGGGATTTTTTGTGTTAGGTGTAAGTATAGAGGTACTGACTGTGTTTTATTCCGAATTCAGAAACCCATGCAATATATGTTAGGATTGAATTCACGACCAACAATTGGTCGGGATATTTTGTGTAAGCACATTTGCTAAACTGTCCCTACTGTGTCCCTAAACGAACATTCCAACGCAGGATTCGAACATCAACTTAAATGGGAACAATATTGTCTTCATATTGTTTTAAAACACCTTGAAATTGAATCTTTCGCGAAATTCGCGGGAAGTCGTACAATTACAATATTCACAATTGTACTATTATCGAAAGAAAATTCCCTTTTGTGTGTGTAGCCTATATTAAGTTCGGTGGAATGTTGGCATAAGTAACGGACGACCACTATGATGACGTCACAAAAGTTGATCAAGTGTCAACCGCTGTTTGAATTAAACACTTTGATATCAAGTGATATTTAACTTACAATGTCAATCGATTCGTGACATATAGAGAACAAGCCAGAAACAGCAGTGTTAATAGAACAATGACGATTGAATGTAAATAGTATTTGCTTAAAATCGTTAGCACTTCACCTATACGTTAACGCGTTTAATAAAGTGTTACTCGACTTCTAGAAATATAAATCGATTCGTGACAGATACAGCGGGCCTTACAAGTAATCGGCCCGAGGTAAACAGGTATGTCATCTCGCCTTTAATCAACCTATAACGTCTTCACTAAACACTCTATTTATGACGTCATCTTACAAGCTACGTCACACTGACTACCGCAGTGTGTCGTAAAGCTTAACGACATAGTTCAGCTTTCATCTATAGCTATATCTCTGTAAAATTACTTTGCCTGCCCGTGGCGGTACTGGCAATACACGAATGTAAGACCAACTAGAGGCAAACAGGATATTTGAGATTGCTAAGGGATTCTAAACAGTCGTTATACGAAGCCCCTGTCAATGCCTTCGGATTGGAATAAATTGAGTAATAGATGGTGCATTGAAACCAAACTAATTTGCAACAGACAGCAAAATGATGTCATTTAGTGGTGGTTGGGCATCGTAAGAATCGCTTAGAATATCTATAATAAATACTTGTATTTGTTTGAGATGTGTTTGTTAGTCAATTAGCAGGATTCGTAGCGATTGGAACGTGTTTGCTAAAGTAGTAGAGTAATTGCTGCTTCGTACCAAATTTGCAAAATATAAATCGTAATCCAAAAATAGAAGTTTGGGCGCAGCAAATAGATCCCCTGACTCTGTGGTTTAAGCATTCTGCTATTATGGCAAGTGCATTTATCTTTGTCCACTAAACGTTTGATTGGAAATCAGACGTTGCTGTACGGGAAGGGTGTCAATCCCCTACAGTAATATTATATCAAGAAATTTGGTATATGCGTCCTAGAAAGAGATGTAGATTCTCTGGTTGGCCACATTTTAATATATTATTAATTTGATGTATAGAATCCAAGTAATTTTAAATTCATAACTTCATATGAATAAACGTAAACCGTAATCTCAATCACAATCGTATCATATCCGTGTGATGATATACAAACAAACAACTTTTTTTCTCCCAGAAGCTGAAAACCGCCTTTTTTTGCTATTTTTTTCTCGATTGAAAAGCAGATTTATCGGTTGGAAAACTAGGTTGCCCGACTTTATCGTACATTGCCCTAGCCACACACCGCCATGTATCTACCGCAAATCTGCGATGCATCCGTAGCATCACACGCCCTTGTTTATCTCCGTGATCTAACATAACACGCATTAAACGCAATAAAAAAAATCTTTTCTATCCTACTGAACGTATTAAAAGCGACCAAAATGATATCGAGCAACTGAATTTCGAAACTTATAAACAGTAGTTCATGCTTACACAATATGATTACAGAAGACAACGGCCGAGTGCACCAAACTGGCGTAACTAAATAGGGAGGTAAGCTACCTCCATAGTATGCCCTAACTAAATAGCGTAACTTACTAACGATGTAATTCTGAGAGCATAACTGGCCAGTAACACCAGAATAGTAACTAGCGAGGTCAATATCCACATTAATCAGCATCGTCCCCTTACAAAATTAATTGTCGCATATGCCAAGTGTTAACCTATACTTTGCTGTAAAATTCTCCGTAATATTTAAAATGTGTCGTCACTTGCTAGGTCATAGGTGAGTGTACATAAAGAATCACGTTGAGTCGGTCTGCGTTCCGAACAAAAAATGACGCCATTTTGTTGGCAAAAAAATCGAAGTTGATTACCGCTTTTTCAAAAATAGGGACTATCATGACATTACAAACATATTTTGGGCGAGGGACACATACAAATATTGCACCAAAAAGCACAATTTGAATGACAAACAAGAGCATCCGATGGAAACAAGTAGTTCAATGGTATATAAAAGTATAAAACACATCTCTCTTAACACAAATACTTCCGTGGCTTGGATGCCTTGTCCTTCGATTGTAAATCACTGAACCCCGGTTCAATCCCCACGCACGGCACGATATGCTTTTTGTTGTTGTTCTATTACCCTTCGACTCACATTAATGTTGAAACTTTGGCTTTATCACCTTTTAATTAATAAAACAATAATAAGTTCATTTATTTATTCATTTAGTCATTATTTAAAATCCTTGGACAAGTAGTATATTTTGTTTAAAATATGACCACCCACAATCGGTGCGATTAGTGTTTGAATGGGCAAAAGGAATTGATCTAAATTTTGACTAAAAGTAATAACCAAAATGCATGAATAGAGTTTCAAAAATACAAAATCTTTCAGCTTATGAGGGGGTCACATCCCACCTCAGATAAACACCCCCTGTGCATGCAAGCGCAATTGGTCCTGCCGCATCAGCGAATCATCCTCTCCAATGTCCACAACAAATTTACGCCACTGCTACATCGATTGACTTGTGGCATAAAACGTTATACCCCAACTTACTCTTGGGTCCGGTCAGGTATAAGATTTACTACATATTTGGCCGAGTGCTCCAATGGCGAGTAGCTGCAGAATAGCGCTACCTCGCTAGTAACTGAAGCGTAACCCAAAATGTTGAGAGCACCAAACCGGGGTAAGCTACTAGGCTAAACTGACGGGTAATTTCCGCTAAATCTTATACCTCACCGGACCCAAGAGTAAGTTGGAACATAACAGTTTATGCTTTAACTAAACGACAATTTCTTAATTGCCCGATGGACGATTACATAGATATGATGATCAGTAGGAGAATTTTATCATGCTATTTATTATCAACTTGTGTATAATAATTATACTAAATGATACATTTACGACCAATTTATTATAACATATTTTAAAACTATCCACAATCATGCATACACAGTTGAAAAAATTAGTTCAAACAACCAAGCATCCAATCAATCAATCAATCAATAAATACATCAATCAATCAACCAATAATTATATAATTAATTAATTAAATAACATGAAATCAAATAAATAAACGAATTTATAAACAAATATGCCTATTGAATGAATTTTATAAATAAAGTAAATAATAAGATGAATACAAAATAATAATACATAGGCCTACACGTTTAATAAATAGATTGATACATGTCAATACCATACTGTAGATTTCATGATTTCATTAAAGTCACCATCATATTTTGAAGAAGAAAAAAAAGAGAGAGAAAAAATGGTAATCACGGGAATCGAACCCGTGATTTACGTTTATAAAAGCCAGGATCACAGTAGCACGCCACAGAGATTTGACGCTAGAATTGTGATAGTTTTATTATTTAACCATTGATCCATTTATTTAAAACGAACGGATTTTGATCGTGACATTTTTGTATGTTACTCTTGCACAAAATGTGTTTATAATGTAATTATGGTCCTTAATTTTGAAAAAATGGTAATAAACTTTTGAAATTTTCGAATACAAAAAATGGCGTCATATTCACACATTTCATTGCTCTACCGGACGTGGTGTGACGTGTTGCATTATTCATGTTATTTAAATCAACGCTTGACGTAGCGACTGACGGCACATTTTACTAATTCTACGGAACACCGATTCGTGTCAATATGAGTGCTGTTTGATACATGTACACACATTTGACGCATGCGACAATTAATTTTGTAAGGGGACGATTAATCTGGATATTTACCTCGCTAGTTACTATTCTGGTGTTACCCGCCAGTTATGCTCTAAGAATTACATCGTTAGTAAGTTACGCTACAGTTAGAGCATAACTACTAGGGAGGTACCCTACCTCCCTATAAGCGTAGCTTAATTTAAGCTACGCTAAATTTGGTGCACTCGACCGGTAGCTTAGTAGCTTACCCCGGTTTGGTGCTCTCACATTTTGGGTTACGCCTCAGTTACTAACGAGGTAGCGCTATTCTCCAGCTACTCGCCATTGGTGCACTAAGCCGTTACACTTTTAGCAAATTCAGTAAACACGAGTTGCGCTGTACTTTTTTATTATTAGAAAAATAAGCAGAATTTGAACAGATCCAATTGTATGAGCCTATGACCTCAACGTAGACATGGTAGATCTGGGAGACTCACAGGCGGAATTGATTTGATCAGAAGAGGGTCTGAATAAATTATTCAAATGACCGATATTAGTCGAAAGACGGTTGCTGAAGATTAAAGTTGATGAATGATATATTACAATTTTATCAATATTTAATCTCCGGCGAGACTGACAGAAAATAGATAAAGAGTATCCAATAACTAAATGGTTTACGTCCGTGCCACTTACATTACTAGATAATACGGGGGTGGAACAGAACTCAAGTTACCCCCTTAATTAAGCAGTTAGACCCAGGGAGTTGAACCACTTGTTATGCGTTCATGGTCTCATAAGAGAGATTTTTTTGTATTTATGCGGATGAAAACACTCGATAAAACTTACCTGTAATTTCCTCGACTAGTATATTTTTAAACATAAAAACGATTCGACAAACTATCTGCGAACCACTTTCCAACTCAATATTCACTTAACGAGTTAAAAATAGACCGCGTGAATGCGCTTTTTGCACGACGGGAATTACACAGCATAAGTGAAAGACGGATGCCACTACTTCAGCACAGTCATTCACAAAATGGTGAAACGAAATGTCAACAGATATGATATATTAGCATGTTTCAAAGTATCAAATAAAACTAATGTACAGTCATGTGTAAGCGAGTCACAGATTCACTTTCAGCCAGGCTCTTGGGAATTGACTTTAACGATTATTTGCTTTAGGTATAAAAACCCACGCAAATTGGATTTTGATTAGACAAGACTTCGCGCCATCATGAGCTCCAAAAGAACGGTAATAGGTCTCACGCGGAGGTGAATAATTAAGAACGTTTGTTTTATGTGAATATTTACACCCCAGTACATACGAGGGGGTATCAAAAAGTTTTTGAAATCACCCAGAAGTGAAGGAGCTATATCGATGAAATTTTGTCAGTGTAATCACTGGTCCTTAAAAATATTATGGTGCAAAAATGGTCTCATTCATAAGTATGTTTACTTTTTATACAGGTGGCGCTAGATGCCAAGGCCATGTTAATCAATGACGTCTTCCAAGGGTGATGTGTACATGGTTAATTATAATGGTCCAATAACTGATTCTTGTGGGACGCCATTATGCTAAGATTTATTTTTAAATTTTGTCATTTGTCACTCGTAGGTCTCAATTTATCTCTGTAAATGACAACATTCTCTAAGCCTCATACTCCTCTGGAAGGCTACCCACAAGGATCAGTTTTTGGACCATTATCGTTTACCATGTACACAGCACCGTTGGGAGACGTCATTGATTTACATGGCCTTGGCATTTAGCGCCACCTGTATAAAAAGTAAACATACTTATGAGACCATTTTTGCACCATAATGTTTTTAAGGACCAGTGATTACACTGACAAGATTTCATCGATAAGTCTCCTTCACTTCTCAGTGATTTCAAAACTTTTTGATACCCCCTCGTATACTATACGTAAGACACATTTGGGTCACCCAATTCATAATACAATGTATATAGGTTGGTTTTCTGAATTACCAATATACAGGGTGTCCCAAAATACTGGGTCCAAAAAACCGGAGAGCTTATAACTCAAAATGTAGTAAACATAAAGATATCAAAAAAGTAACTCGGCTGTTGTAAAAGCACCTATAATTTTAAAATTGTTACTCATATTCTAAAAATGAAAATACCAGGAGACGGGCAATTTAATTACGGTGATTTTGACACCTTGTTTGTTAAAATCGATAAAGTATTGTTGTCGCGGTATGTGCTTACAGATGAAAAGTGCCATTTCCATTGTTGCATTAACTCCTATTGATCTCTCTGATTCAGCGTGAAGATAATAGGGGGAATTTTGATAGTTTGTCCATGGCGATGACCTGTCCTGTCTGTCTTTTCGGACCTTCTGAGCATTTGGAGTTTTAATTTCATCCTTTTTAATTGTAAAGAAGTACGCCTGTCATCCCCATTAAATTTGTCCCGGATTATGCTAATCAAGTTTACAGCGCAACAAGAACAGCTAATCAAAATTCCCGCTATTATCTTCACGCTGAATCAGAAAGTTCAATAGGAGTTAATGCAACAATGGAAATGGCACTTTTTATCTGTAAGCACATACCGCGACAACAATACTTTATCGATTTTAACAACAAACAAGGTGTCAAAATCACCGTAATTAAATTGTCCGTCTCCTGGTGTTCTCATTTTTAGAATATGAGTAACAATCTTAAAATTATAGGTGCTTTTACAACAGCCGAGTTACTTTTTTTGATGTCTTTAGTTGATTCATATTTAATGTTATGAAAGGGAATATATATCTGATATTCATTGGTGAGATTATAAGACCAATCATTTATAGGGTTTTTGTAATACAAAGCTTTAAATACAGCGTGGTCAGAACACGTTTTAAAGGGGGCTGTGGACTCTCAGGTACAGCCTTCGTAAAACTGCCGTCACTTCTTCAATATTCATTTAATCTTTATAAACGTATACAGTTTTTTGCACGAAAGGGTTCAATTAATCCAACCATGATAATGAAATTGACCATTTTGGAAAAAAATATAAAAAACACGTTTTTTGACCCATTTTAGGTTCTGCAGAGATAACTCAAAATATATTTTGTCAAATTTTGTCATACTAGTTTTATGTTAATCCTGATAACATTCCCTAGGAGCGTTTTTTTTAATTTTTAATATCTTATTTATTTTTTGAGTTAGAGACCAAAAAGTGCCAAAAAATGTGATTTTTACCGCCAAAATCATGAAAATTCACATTTGCCCATGAACCATCAATCCGTTGCATTTGCACATCGAAGTTTTGACTTTGACTTTATTCTTTACAATGACTTACTCAGGACATTTATCTTCGTCACGAGAGGGATTATACCTTTTTTTTGTTGAAAAATCAATAAATAACCTTCTGAGACACTACAATCCATTGTAGCAGTTCAAAAACTATTTCTTTCGGAATTGAAAACCAGCCATTAAGTCATCCCTTTCATCAGCGGAATTAGAGGCGGGGTATCAGGGCGCCCTAACAGTTGCTCTGTTTTTGAACGTTTTCAATAACAAGGTTCAATGGGTTTTTCTAATGCTGAATATTGATCCAAAATACCTGTAATTTAACTCTTTTTTACCGAACATAAGTTATTTCGGAGAATAAACACCGTGCAAGGAAAACTTGCACACAACGCACAGATGCAGTGCATGGGTGGTTTATTGTTAGAAAAACGGGATCTTACCACCCTCTATTGAAAGCTTTGTACAGACAACATAATAAGTAACTGACCAGGTAATAAATGTCTTGATAACTCTAAAAGTATGACTCCTACATACAGCGTATTTTTACTGAAGAAAAAAAGCAGGCATATGACTGCTAACGGATTAAAATCCCCCAGTAAAAACACACCACCACCGGCATTTGCCCGCTCATACCGGTTTATTCCTCCTGGATTTTAGATGCCTTTTATCCTTCGAAACCAAGGATAATAGCGGTTGAAACCGGTTAGGAAAAGCAGTCTTTCGTCAGTATAAACACGCACGGTTCCTGCTCAGCGCGTTTGCCGGTGGAAAAGCGGAAGTGGGCACACGATGCACGATCACCTGACAATTAAATGCAAACAGATGTGTATGACCTTTCGCTGGCATTTATTATAATGAGGTCAGCGGCATGCAGCCGGCAAGTTTGTTTATCGAACTGCAATAAAAACACGTCTCTCACACGAGCAACCGGCTTTTATCCTGCTTTTTATAAGACGGGTAAAAGCTGGTTTGCTTAATAAAAACACGCTGTTAGACTAAAGTAAAAAAGTTGTTGAGAAATTTCTCCTCTTTAATTTGAAATATTACAAACTAAGAATGGTTGATTATTGATGAATTAAATCCCCAATGTAATGCCAAGTACGATTTTCATTTTCGCATTTTGCTTTTTTACACGTGGACTCAAACCGGCAAATTATTGATTAGGCCAACAACAAAAACAAGAGTTGACTTGCCCTTTCCGACCGACCCTAATTTTCGGAAATCTAGGGTCGCTATTTTCTTTTTTTCTTCTTTTTTGTTCAAAAAAAAAGAAGAAAAAAGATTGAAAAAAAGAAATTAAAAAAATTGAAAGAAGCACTTAACAATAAAGAAAGATCAAAACGTGTTTTTAAGTAGTATCTGCTTGTTTAAAAATTAAAAAAATTAAATAACAAAATTTAAAATAAAAAAAAATCATTTTTTTTTTCTTCTTTAAAACGTGTTTTTGTGCAGTTAATTTTCACAAAATTTCAACAACAACAAAAAAAAAATCCGACCGTCCGACCCTGACTTTGACCCTGAAAGGGCAAGTCAACTTTTTTTTTTGATACTTGCCATTCGATTGGTCTCATAATTTTACCAATTAAGGTCGGGTATATTTACCTTTATATCCTTAAAAACGAAGCAGCTACGTGTGTCCTACTGTTTAAGTTCTACTCTCTGCAGTTTCTGGACCAAGTGTTTAGGACACACTTACTTCAATGAGACAAAACGTTAAATGGCTCAATTCACATAAGGCCATGTGTTTTGAACTCGCCACCCTTCCCGTTGCATGTCCAGATTTTTACATTTTACACCATCTGAGATTCGAATTAGCATATCGCAATAACTACTTGTTCTACCCCATAAAAAGTATATATTTTCTGAACGGTAATCTTACAAGGAATCCAAATATGCGATTGGAATTTGCATAGGACCTAATGGTAACATCTTGTGATTAAGAATGTTCAAAGAATATCGATTTTATTTATATTTTGATTAAAGCTCAATATTTTTTTTATTCCTATCCCAATCATCATTTTACTGTGCATATTAGTTCCTCAAGCAATTTACCCATCAGAACATAATGGTTATGAAGGGTAAATTGTTGAAGTATACTATATCGGGAAGTAAATGAGCGCAAACGTTTACATTTCATATTTATAAGAGTTTTCACGTATATTTTTTTTGCTATTCACCCTATCCTGATTTAAGCGGGATTTTTGAATTCCCCAACTTGAGAGCTTTCCAAAAATGTATAATTTTGCTATCATCGGTTAAATAATTCCGTTGTTATAGTCATGTATGTAAAACCGATGAATTAGAGCAAGTTCACTGTGTAGTGAATAGGGAAAAAGCCAAGGACCATGCAATCGATTCGTGATTACAATTGTTACGTAATAGTTGACACGTTTATTGAAACAGAAACTTATAGAATATAAAACAATCTATAAAATGAGAGCAAAATCATGTTTGTACCATACAGAGCTGTGGAGTTATTGCAATTTGAACGTAGAATTGGGAACATTTTCTATATTCCCCATAGAGATTGTACACAACGCCACCGCCACCGCCGCCACCGCCACCGCCGCCACCCCTGACTTTCGAAATATAATCAATCATATCTCAGCCAAACAGTTATAGAAATACCTGATTTATTTACATAGTGTAGCTAGATAAATAAGCTTTCAAATGATACCTAAACCATAGCTCTACGACATTCAGTTGTTGAGTTAATAGAGAGAGATGGATGATTCGTCACCAAAAATGCAACGCCGCCACCCTTTTTGGGTGGTCAGTTCAAAACACATGGCCATAATGTCTATGCGCAGAATTGTTGTTCAAAGGTGCAATATTTAGTATTTAGAATACAAGGTCACATTTATTTAGTTGGGACCCTATTGCGTCACATGCATACATTTGACAAAAATTACATGCGATAATGCTCTAATCCTATAACTCAAAAAGTATAAATCCAAAGTGTGCAAAATGATACATTGTTAGAAAGCTGAGATAGCTAGGATTGTGAATAGCTAGTGTTTGTTCCAGTGTACAGGGTGACTTAGGAAATATATAGGGTGTAACAAAAGAAATATTACTATGAAATGTAATTTACTGTATGCTTCCTAATTTAAACATAGTGCATTAAAATAAATATTGAACCCTAGATTTGATAAGCCAAAGGCAAGGCCCTTCCGGTCATACATTATATGTAGGGTTAATTAATTGTCAAACGAAAATACAGGGTGATCAAATGTGTCAATTTTCACATAAAAAACTATATATTATTCTGTGTGGACAGTATGACAAAAATGTATATAAATGTTGTTTGTCAAAAGAAACACTTAAATGAAGTTTAATATGAACATACCTTTCTGGTAGAAAGGTACAATTCATTCAAATCTTATTATACAGGGTGTCCAAAAATGAAGAAAACAAATTCGGCTGATTACTTACAACCTCATTTCTGTATTATAAATTGATTACAATGTTATGCCTGGCATTAATTGCACTGACATCGTGCTAATATTATAGTTAAAACTGTTGATCTATAGAAATCAGCATTGGATATTGAACAATTTGAAAACTAGTAGGGTGACGGCGATGGACATGTTAATCCTAAACACTAAAAAGTGATATTATTGTGCGGATTTGGTGGATAAAATAAGCACTTGCTAGGTAATTTGTATCAATATAATTAGCAAAGATTATCTAAAATATTAAGGATCATTCAACATTAGGTCCAACCTCATTAAAACACTGCAGAGATATTGCCCCCCCCCCCCCTTCAGTTACCATTAGAAATGGGTAATAATCTGCCGTTGATACATTTTCAGATGGTATTTGTTGTTTGTAATTAATTAGTAATATTAATTAATTGGGGATGTAATTAACACTAATCAAGGTTTGGTAATTACAATAATGATACTAATCACACAAAATAATAATTCAATGAACTAATATATAAGGTTTAATCATTTATTTTGCCCATCCCATTGGAAATACATAGCATGCATCCTCACACGCATGCATCCTCACCTGCCTTCACCTTGACTAATTGTAATTTAACGAGTTATAGTAATTAATCTCAACTTGATTTATAAATTTTTCTTATAGGTACTATTAAAGCAATAAATTATCTTCCAAATGAGACTAAATATACTCAATTGTGATGTATGGTTGGAAAATTATAAGCATTTGAATGGCAAATAAGTGAAAAAATGTTGCCCATCCCATTGAAATACATAGTGTGCATCCTCACCCTCATGCATCCTCACCCTCCTCCACCCTGACTAATTGTAATTAACGAGTTATAGTAATTAATCTCAACTTGATTTATACATTTTTCTTATAGATACTATTAAAGCAATAAATTATCTTCCAACTGAGACTAAATGTACTCAATTGTGATGTATGGTTTGAAAAATATAAGCATTTGAATGGCAAATAAGCGAAAAAATGTGACAAATCCACCCTTTTTAGGGTCCCAACTTAAGAAATATGACCACAAGGGTTGGACAACGTGACACAGGTATCCTTATTGCACTTAGGACACATCAGAAACAACAACCAAGTATTTTGTAATAAAGTAGACACGCTTACTAACAAGTTGACGTGCCCACACGCAGTCAACCTACTCAACATGCTCAATTACAGATCTGAAAATATCCAATAGCACGGAATTCCTCTGCTCAAACGGTAAACAAGTATGCGTAGCAGTGTGAAATGAGAGTCAAGGTGATTACAGTTGAGATATGATATCCAACAACTTAGATCAGCCAATGAAATCTTTTTTTTCGTATTTGGAATACCGGTATACGACGACATAAATATGGTTTAGCCTGCACATGAGACCAACTTATAAAGCAAAATAGCTACGAACAATATTCATTCTAATTCTTATTCTTTTTATTGGTGAATTTGATATTTTATCATAAAAATAAGATTGTATATCTATTTTAGTCAAATAACAACAAATTTCCCATTTATAAAATTCCACTGAATTGTTTACTAACTTGCCTTTGCACACGCACAACGCATACGCAGGCAAATTTGTGTAGGGCACGCTTGAACATACATGTATTAGACGCGATGACCATACGCACACCAGGTATGTAGAAGCCCCGCCACAACCTATTTGCTATCTATCTACTATTGGTCTCATCATGTGCATATCGGCGACAAATCAGCCGAACACCAATCAAATTGCTTGTTGACATCCGAAACCACTCCCACTAGTTAGGAATAGAAGATAAAATGATCTTTTTACTTTTAATGGAAGACTCACGAAATATGGAGTGTATATTCTTACATATCATGAAATCATATATAGATATAAACAACATTATTCTTACACACTGTCATACGTCACTATGAAAAACGGACTAGTTCTAATAGTGCAGTACAGCCGTATGGATTTGACGTATCTCATACGTCATTATGTATTGCTACCGAATTCGACACACATACTGTATAACAGTCAAAGGTGATGATTCCAACTCCAGTAGTCCATGCTCTCCATACGTAATTTCTCTGCAAATTTGACATCGTCTAATACATAATGCAACCAGAATTAATTATTATGAAAAGCAGTATTACGGGTTTTCATTGAATATAGCTTTTCCAAACTCACTCTGCGCTGCATTCAAATAAAACAATTAATATCCTGTTTTGAAAACTTAAATGTGTGTCTTTTCCGTCTAAGCTAAAGTGTATTTACTAAAGTTTATATTTATTTTGTCTATTTGGTGAAATAATATTGTCAAAATAAAGCAATGTTTTAGTTAGAGTTTGGAATCCATTTAGATACATGTACATGGTCCTGATGGTGTAGATTTATTCATTCAGCGGCCTAAGCACCATCATGATAAAAGTGGGACATCTTCCACGCGGGCGCTACATGTTCAAGGTAAAGGTAGTATTTGGACGAGCGTAGGTAATATGTATTTTTCAAATTAGCTTAATCACACAGCTTTGACTAATCAAGTGGCAATAAAAACGTAACCACCCATTCTTAATTTGTTGAGTTCCGACACGACTTCCGACTTGAGCCATCAAATTATCTTTACGCATTTCTGGTTATAACTAAGTTTTAAGACATCTCTGTACGATATTTTTTAGTTAATCGCATCGCTTCAACTCTTGCGAAATGTTAAACATCAAGCTAAGACGGCATTACTGTAAACGACAGATTCCGAAGTGTTGAGTCTAATTAACTGGAAACTTGACCTTTGCGGCAGGTCATCAGTGGCCTTGTCATCGCCGAGTGCGTGAAAACCAGAAAACAGTAATACATTACTAGAGTTATTAATATAAAATAATTGGAATCTTCTATCCTCGATATGAACAAGAGAAAAAGCAGGTGTGAAGGATCGTAATTTGTTGTTAGGCCATGACCTTGATTTTTCTTTAGACGACGATTAAACCCTGTTCTACAGGTGCGACCATGCCATTTATTTTTGAATTTTCATTGGGAGGATGTTTGAAATGTTTTGCACATTTTTGATTTTTTGTTGTTGGCAATTTTGATTACCCCAAAACATTTTTTGTTGTTGAAATAAATTGCTGAAATGTTTGACCCCTCCTTCCCCCCCAAAAAAACAAACACCACAAAACCATAACGCCCAACCGACTTACTCTCTAAATGTAAAAGAGCTAAAACTCACTCTTTTGAGAGCTCTAGGAGGGACAGCTCTTTTTTGGAGTGAAGTTCACTCGTTTCTGGAGTGAAGTTCACTCTTTTCAGAGTGAGTGCACTCTTTTCAGAGTAAAAATCACTAAATCACTAAAAGAGTGGAAAATCACTCCGAAAAGAGCGAACTTCACTCCTAAAATGAGCCGCCCTTCCTAGAGCTCTCAAAAGAGTGAGTTTTAGCTCTTTTACATTTAGAGAGTACCCTACCTCAGAGAGGTTCATTTGCCTGTAGAACAGGCATAGATGGCGGATGCGGAGGACGTGTCCAGGACCGTAAGACACTTTTTTCAAAGGGGGGATGTTTTCCTAAAAATATTAACCGGAAGATTTTTGTGAGTCAAATATGCGCGCGTAGCGCGCGAATTTTTTCGAATTTGCACCTATTTTTTGCACGATCGAGGTACATTTTGGCTCTAAACAAGGTTGTATCAAAGAATATTGCATTTTGGGAAAACAAATGCGCGCATAGCGCGCGAAATTTTTTCATATGTGTACAAATTTTCCGGGGAAGATTTTTAAAGGGGGGGGGGGGGGGCGATCGCCACCATCGCCCCCCCCCCCCTTCTTACGGGCCTGGTGTCCCCCCACGCCCATAAATTTGACGACCTCTCTGCGCCCCCTATGATTTGTCAAGCCTGTATTAAATATGTCCACGTCCCCCTAGATGATGATGCTTCCGCCACCACTCATGGTACAGGAAAAGGTAGCTCATTAACATAATTTCCGTGATACCCATCAGATAGGAATACGGCAAATTAAAAATGTGTGCTAAGTACCCTAATTAAGCCAAACAAACAACCTAAACTTAGTTATAGCTATGCCAAATGAAGCATCACTGTCCATTCAAATGACCGTCATCGGGAGTCGATTCCTTTATCCGTTGTTTACGTTTTGGAAAGACGCTATTGAAATGGGCTGATGGGTTGCCCTTTCATAGCTTTGGAACCCCGGATATTAGCTGAACAAGTTTTCAGTGAAATCGATTTAATACCTGAAATCATTACAATAACGCCTAATTGAATCCACTAGTTCTTATTGTAGGATAACAAATATCCACACATATAGGCCTATGTATAACGTGGTATAGACCTGCTTGTTATTGTTGGGATTGTTTGGATTTTGTACTTAAAAAGAGCAAATAACAATAGCCCAACAGACTTCACAAGGTTAATAACCAACATGTCTATACCAATCGCATGCTCCAACACGATGGGTATCCAGAAATGTCTAACGGGAAGCACCTTTCTCGGGTTTTACACTGTACCATTAGGAAATATCTTTTTGACTACAGGGTTAGTTAAAATATTCAGGTCCCGTTTTTTGAAAATCAGGAAAAAGGTTCTTGTTAAAAATTTGCCAATTTCTTCATTGTTTAAAGCAGTCGAAAAACTTCTTCATACATGGCGAAATCTCCAAGACAATACCTTATTCAAGGCCATAATTACAACATATTAACGAAAGAGCGCGAAATCCAAAGTGTTTCAAATACCCCCATTTTCCATTGTAGGCATTGTGAATACCAACACGCCATAATTGTATTGATTGACGTATTCAAAATGTGTGCGTTAAACCTTTGCATTCATAGAGGTACCTTGGAAGTGGGAAAAGATTAAATTGTATAGAATTTACGAAAATGCACATATCTCCCGTTTGGAATAACCAATTTGAATGAAATAAAATTTAAGTTATAGCTAACAATTGGTTCGTACTGTTCATATCAATAAATACATTAATGTTTGCATATTAACTGTTTTAAAAAATCGGTAAAATCGGGACCTGAATATTTGGACTCACCCTGTAGACACTAGATGGATGTGACATGTTTAACTTTTTCTTGCGTAGTTGTAAAAAAACACGATTTTAATTAAATCGAACATGATTCAGTTTTTTTCAATTTCTCCGCCTGGAGATATCTAACAATTCTGCAAGGAATATGGGACCTAATTTTATTTGAAAATCCCAAACAAACAAACAATAATCTTTCAAATCTTTCTCATCTTTTATTTCATTCATTCATTCATTCATTCATAAGATTTATTTACACAATCCAACAACATACAGATATAACAATATAACAAAATATAACATCAAGAAAACAATTTATATTCAGGAATGGTATGATATCATGAAAGAGATAAATCTAGACGATATAAAGTGAAAAGAATGATACAAAGGATAAGCTAATAATATATGTAAAATATCAGGCGATGAGAGTGGTCCAGAGAGGTGATGTTGGAAAGTGTGCGGAGAAGCCATTAAGCCTGGAAGGCTTTAAGTTTGGATCCACCGCTGTGAATATCAAGAATTAAACACAAAACAACGTATATACTACTACTATTATAGGAGGTTGTTATGATAAGTAGGGAGATGGTTTAATGGAGTGAAAAGAGTACAATGACAGTGGGCCGGAAATGTAGGTAACGACATCACAAAATATGAACAAATGTGAGACAAACAAACTCAGAGATACTCAGAGATTTTATTCCGGGACTTCATTGATTTATTCCGGTACTTCATTTATTTATTCCGAGACTTCAATTTTTATAACTATTTTTGAAGCGGTTTATATGAGTACAACTAGTTAGAGTAGAGTCAAGCGAGTTCCAGATTTTAGGTCCATTATAGATTATTGAATGACGAAGTACATTAGATTTAATATTATCAATAATATAGTTATTTGCGTTTCTAGTGTTATAGTTGTGAAGATCTTTATGTTTCTTTATCAAATTTGTTAATTTATGCTGTCTGATATCCATTCTATTCTTCGCTAAAGAATAACACATATCATATATATTTTGAAAAAGAATATTTAGATAATCAGTACATCCATTCCAATTAAATAGCAAGTAATGAAATCTTAACATTTAATTATAGTGATCACATACACGCCAATATTATATTTCAGGATTCTGTTAAGGGCAGTGTCAACCCGGCACTTGTTTCAAAAATTGAATTCATATTTCTCTAATATATTATACTTTTATATGTATTCTATCATTACCATCATAAGTTACTAATCGGAAGCTATTATTTCCCGTTCTTTTGGGTGATTTAAAATTGTTGTTTTGGTAAGTTTGAGTCAGGAAAAGGCGCATAGTTATTTGGCGGGAATTTAAGCGGAGTTCCGCGCTTTTCAAATGCTGCGACAGCTGTTCAATCATTGCGTCGCGCGCTGAAACTTCCCGCGCGTAATACTAGACGCGCCGCTTAATATCCGCGACGTAGACGCGAAAAACAAAAGAGCGCAAAACAATGTCTAAAATGTAAACAAAGGCCAATCTTACGATCATTTAAATTTCAGTTTTCTTCCAATTTCTTCACATTGTGACAATATAAATTGAATCTGATAGTTTATTATGATTGTTCATAATAGTATACTCGCTTTTTAGGTCACACGCCCGTGTGTTCCGTGAACATTTAGCTTTAAATGGTGGAAAATGTCAATATTTTTACTAAATCGATGTTTTCTAGAAGTTCAAATTTGAAGGAATTTTACGAATTTTCAGACAACATAACTAAAAATATATCAAACTATCAGGTAAGCTTTTACTACCATTGTGTAGAGGACTTTCAGCGCTAGGAGGCAAATTTTTATTTTTTCGATTATGGATTTTAAACTCGAGATATGCATCCATTTCTAGCGAAATGTACGCAAAAAAACACGACTTTTACACTTTTCCGATGTTTTTAGCAATATTTCCAAAACCAAGCTTTATTTTGGAAAAAGAAAAAATTGCCTCCTAGACAAAATTGTTTTGTTTACAGAAAAGTATATTAGAACAAATTACCATTTTTTATTTTATAGTTATGCTGTCTGAAAAATTTGGGGTAAAAAAATGGCTTTTTGGTTCATTTCTCAAAATTTAGTTTATTTGGTATCACATTGATATCACCATCGGCTTCCTTATCAAATTTCCTTTCTAAAAATGTATACTTTTATGTACTTTTATTCAATATTCTCAAACTTAGAAGCAAAAGTTGATCATCAAAATAATAGGGTTGACACTTCCCTTAAATCTCCACGTCTTAATTGCTGATTTTTTTTATTTGAACATTTCTGATATGAAGAAAAAAAATGGTATGGAATAAAATTGGTATGGAATAAGTTTGGCATCACTAAAAGATTTTATCAGATGATGCGTGGCTAACTCCAGTTTCTTCTAAGCAGGCAATAATGTAAAGGTCACTTTAGCAAAATACAAGGTAAATTTCAAATTGGGTTGAGTAGATATTAAAATGTATTAATCTAAAGGTTATGTGTATCTCAGTTCACTTTCATGATCATCTTATCGAGATATAAGAACCGGATAACATTTAACCATGTCTGCTGATTGTATTCCCCATAATAGAATTATACACCAGTTTGATATACTCTCAATGAAATATGATATAATATAAGCGTTGTTATTATGTATTCTATCATACTGCTTTCATTCTATTTCTATGCCAGTGGTACGAGTCGGCATTCCCTTTTTGTTCAAGTTTAATGACAGCATACTCCAAAGAAGATTCCTTGAGTCACCCACAATGCATTGCGAAAATACTTCACGAACTATTATACACAGTGTACCATTAGACCACAATAATGTCAAATAATATGAAGAAAAACGCCGCCTTCTCTTTTATCAATTCTTCCAAAGATACCAATTTAGTTATCAAAATCAAAACATGATGGAACTATAAAACATTGGCGTACATTATTTAAGATAATAAATAAAATGGTTCTTCAAGATTATGGGCAATTATTTTGGCGATTTTCCTATTTCATTGTTATCAAGAAATCCACAAGTTGTACTAATTATTCATTAAATATCTGGAAAAGTACACGATAACTATTTTCTAGTTTTATCTAGAAAAGTACACGATAACTATTTTTTAGTTTTACATAATTCTGATCCTCTATAATTATAACCGAATTTGAGTAAATCGCAATTTCAAATACAGAGTTGATATTTTTTTAGTTGTACTGTTTGGACACCCACATTAAAGGTAGATGTTCCGATTTTCAACTTGAAGTTTTCTATTCTACATGAAAGGTCATCCTTAAAAAAGTCGTGTTCTTAAGTTTGAGTTGCATAGCTCTAATGGTTCTTATTTTAGACGCACAAGATGCTGTGAACTGTACCCATTGAGTAGTACACAAACTATATCGGTGGTTACCACCATTCGCGGTAATTCGACGTTATTTCATCGATTTCTCCGTAATTATACCGATTTAGGCCGTCAAATTTCAGTATGATGATGAGAAAAATACGAGCTTTCTTATGATATGAAAATCTCCGTATGTTTGAAATAATTCTGTGTTACGAAAATGTGATCGGGTCATCTACCTTTAATATAATACAATATAATATTATAAATATGAGCCACTGAACACTGAGAACGGCAAAAAGATCTATCATTGTATTATACAAAATCTTTAACCAATTTCAAAATATCACTCGGCCTTATCGTTTAAAAACAAAGAAGGGAGTACACTGTTTGAATTTAGTTGTTTCAACTCTTTTAACACTTTCCACGCGGCTATTTATTTTACCCATACAAAACATATTTTTCAGAAACCTTTCAAGGTCTATCGCAAGGATTACTGAACCAATACTACGCATGTTTGTACTTATTTCAATGCATTTTTCATAGTGATTCCAAATATGATAATGAAATTCAATAATTGTGACATTTTTGAAACATTTTAAGACATTTTGAAATGTCGTCTGCAGACGCCTGCTGCGTGAAAAGTGTTAATCATTGTTTTATTTCATTTTAGGAGACGGTTTGTTTGTGGTCCTATTGATCATGCTCCTGCAAGCATGCATTCTTCTACTACTAGTGCCCAAAACTCAAACAGTTCTACAAACGACTCGACTCCATCGACAAAGATCTCACAGTCTCCACAATCCATACAGGTATTTATTTATTCCGGGACTTTTATTCCGGGACTTCATTTATTTATTCCGGGACTTCATTTATTTATTCCGGGACTTCATTTATTTATTCCGGGACTTCATTGATTTATTCCGGGACTTCATTGATTTATTCCGGGACTTAATTTATTTATTACGGGACTTCATTTATTTATTACGGGACTTCATTTATTTATTCCGGGACTTCATTTATTTATTCCGGGACTTCATTTATTTATTCCGGGACTTCAATTATTTATTCCGGGACTTCATTTATTTATTCCGGGACTTCTTTTATTTTATAAAGGGCCCAATGGTTGATCTTGCACCAGTTTATATTTGTTTCCTGTAGTGTCATTCCCTTTTATGTATTTACTTCCATGTGGTTAACTAGAAAATCTCAAATTTGTGTTCCTCTTAAGATCTTGTTATCTTATATCGGCAATGCAACCTAAAACCTCAAATGCGTTCTTCTTATTTTGACATATTTTCATCTTCAAAATAGTAAATCTACACCATTTCTTGATGGATTTAGCTGCAAATGTCACAGGAAGTATATTTGTATATTTGTGAAAAACAATGTGGAATTACTTTTGTAGAAAAGGATTCCAATTTCTCGTATGGGGTGCTGTTTGGGTCCAAAAACTAATTTGTTGTCATATTTTCCCAAGAAATGAAAGAGTTTCTTTTTCAAATATCTAACTCCATACTTTTTATCTGAAGAAATTAAAGGTGTTTTTATTCAAATATCTAACTCCATAGTTGATTCAACATCGTCATTTAAAAGAGATCTACCCAGCAAACATGTAACGTTATTACAATCTTTAAAGGAAAAGGGTACTATTCATGAAACTATGCATTATATGGTAGGAGAATAATTATCTAATGTAAAGGGGTTCCCCAAAAAAACCTGTGCATGTGTTTACCCAACTTATTGACCATGAAGTTCTAAAACTTGGTGTAACATTTGTATACGTATTGAAAGACTAATCGCTTAGCTTTCAGATGCCGTTTATTTCATCTGATTTGGTTTTGTCACTCCTGAGATATGACAATCGAATTGGTGTTACCTACATACATACTAAATACTGTACATTAACGGTACAGTGTCCCTGAAGACTAGGGACATGAGTTTTTGTGTACACAGACCGGGATGATCCCCTACTCTTTACGAAGGAGTCTGTGATCTTTTAACGTGCTCGGATTTTGCTCTTCCGATGCACGAGACCACCATTTCTACGTGACTTCCGAACCACGAGGCAATTGGAACTAAGTACCTTGCCTAAGGATACAAACATGTTGGCCGTAGCGGGGCTCGAACTCACAACCTTTGTATTGTGAGACCTGCGATCTATCCACCACTAGACCACACACGCTCTATGAGTAAGGTGTTCATGAACAGAATAATATACATGTATATCACCATCGGCTGATTGTGACACTCGTTACATTGAGGGTTTAAATATTGGTAATTTCATGGGTGTCTTGCTCATGGTTGGAACAGAGGAAATCATAAAAATGATAGCTGTTTGAAACACTTGACAATAAGAACACCTTTTGACTTGTGTGTGACAATCTTAAAATATATTTTTAGATACGCTATATGGATTTGTGTTACGTAATGCGAAAATATGTAAGAACGTATTTTTGAGGAAAATAAGTATTTATGGATTAATAAATTATATTTGATATGTGAATGTATAATATGTGATGTAGACAATGCAATATATTTGAAAGATATATAAAAAGAAAAAAGAAAAAAAAGAAACATGTTCTACGAGCAGACGGACCTCTCAGGTAGGTTCGGTCGATCGGGCGGGGTTTTTATTTTTCCAAAATGTTCGTTCATAATTTTGGTACATTTAAAAAAAAAATGCACAGAATTTCAAAATAAATTTTGTAAAAAATCGCCAATCTCAAAATCTCATAAAGAATGGGTCGGTCGGGCCCGTCAAGAGAGCCTAATCAACATTTTGTTTGGTCAATCTTGAACCATAATGTCTATTTGTAGCCAGCAGCAGAGCACCAAGAACCGATATGCAACAGGTGTTGTGGGTCTACGAAGAAATTATCACCGGGAACGAGACAACCAGGACCACAATCAGGATATCCGTGGAGGATGGACAACACTACAGCATTACCTGCACGGTTTATTCAGCGAAAAAGTTTGGATGACTCCCAACAGCAAATATCCAAGCAAAGGGAAAACGACGGGGACGAAACACGCGGCGGCAGCAGATCAAGAGCAGATACCGAACCCACACGACCCCCATATTTGGCCGGTTAGTATAAATAGACCTTACAACTTGGGAAACAGCACGGTGTTGAAGTCCCTAAGACAATACTTAATCATGTTAACAACGGAATCTCATAATCCGCATTTGCATACTTGGGACTTCTACACCATACCCTTATATATAACAAAAAATGGAAGGATATTTTGAGGGCGCATTCATTTTGTGTAACAATTTCCGTTCCGTTTAAAAAGCCGTAATAAAATGAGGTGGTTATGTAAACAGATTTTCTTTAAAATAATTAATTACTGAATGAATCACTTAATAATTAATAAAAATATTGCACTCGTCTTCGACTCGTGCGATATTTTGTTCTATTATAGTCTTGTTTTAAAATGTCTCCTCTTTCATTTGAGATATTGCACGCTAAGAATGGTTGGCTATTGACGAAATTACAATCCCAAATGTAATGTCAAGTACGATTTTTCATTTTCGCATTTTGCTTTTCTACACGCGGACTCAAACGGGCAAATTATTGATTACTGGTAGTGGTAGTGGTAGTGGTAGTGGTAGTGCTAAGTAATTCACCGGTCGATGCACAGGTTGTTGGATAGTCGGCCGGTGGCATTGTTTAGGTTGATCAATACGGCTCACACGATTTACCTGTCATACCTTACCCGTGTTGAAAAGAAAGTTTGAAAATGAAAATCAGACTTTACCTTACATTATGCTCACTTATCAACCATTCCCAGCGTGTAATATCTCAAATTAAAGAGGAGGAAATTAAATTCAACAACTTTATAATTGAATATGATTTTGTAGGAATTATACCATTAAAGTTATCAGCACATTTATTCCCTGGTCAGTTAATTATTGTGTTGACTGTATATTCTTGTATCACACTCAAAACCATTCAAGATATCGCTTTTATCTATTTGGATAATTGTGTAATATCGATCTTTGAGAACGTTTGAAATGTCCACACTTTAACGGGCATCACGACACAAGATTATGCAATTAATGAGCTAAAGTCTCTATGCAAACCAGGGTGGCCGAGTGGTTAAGGCGTTGGACTTAAGTTCCAATGGACGTATGTCCGCATGGGTTCGATCCCCATCCCTGGTAAGCTACAGGTTTTTATAGTTTTAAGAGCCACAGGGTATTTCTCTTTTTATCTAAGAGACATCGGATGAAATATGTAATCAGATCAAATTGTATTCTTGCCATAATTTTGTTATTAATGTTTACCAAATTAATACTTCACTCGGCCTTTGCTTTTTACCATCAACTAATTATATTACTAAAACGGCTCATGCGTTTCGAAATTGCCTCCATTTGCGTGACGTCACTTGGTAATAAACTTTTAGTTAGGTCAATGTAGCATCATAACTATTGACCCATTTGAAAGAAAAACATACAACTGTTTACATTGTTAGCCATCTGCTTGGGTGGGTGGGGGAGGGATTTCCTTGCGAACTCGAGAAAAAATGTTTCGCTTTTTTGGATTTATTGTGAGATTACCGTTCAGAAAATATATACTTTTTATGGGATAGAACAAGTACTTATTGCGATATGCTAATTCGAATCTCAGACGGTGTAAAACGTAAAAATCTGGACATGCAACGGTAAGGGTGGCGAGTTCAAAACACATAGCCATCCGTTTTTAGACTATTTAAAGAATGTTTCAAACACTCTGAATGCAACTGAATAGAGAATTACAAACAGTCATCATGGGCTGATTCCCATACTTATCCATACAGGTCCATTTGTCAACGGACTCGGAATTTACTTTTTTTAGTTTATAACAAATATTTTTGATGTGTTTGTGTAATTAAAATTTCATTGATGTTTTTGTTGTGTTATTACAATGGTGCTTTTGTGTTTTATAAACAGATAAAATTCTACGATGAGCATCATACCAGGGAGACGAAAAAATTGAACTATCTTGCCAGAAAGCTACTTAAGCCTAAAGTGAAGACAAGCGGTTTACGGAATTCCAAGTCTAAATCATACAATAAACCAAACAAAGATAACATACAAACTACTCAGTTATACCCGCAGCATATACAACAACCATTTGTGCCTCTTTATTTCCCGCCACATCCACCAGGGAATCTGGGACAGTTACCGCCGCCCTCGTTTGCTTTAACGCCATCCGCAACCGCTGCGCAAGTGGCGGGGGACTATGGACGAACTCGGGATCCAATACCACTTCGTTCAACGGCCAGAGTTTTTAATCGACCTACCACCCATCTATTCAACTCTCATCCTACCTGGCCTAGTGATTCCTACGGGGATCGAGACTTTGGTTTGGATGCCGGGGAAGGGAACTCATTTGTTCATGGGAACACTCCGACTTCATTAACAGCATTTCGAAACCAACCAACGCGACGTCCTTCCAGCAATACTCGTGTGGAACAAGCCGATGGATTTCCACTACATTTCTGGCGGCCACCGGTAAGTTTATCCATACATTTTTAAAAACTATTAGTCAATGTTACAGTCTCCCTTGAAAAGAGCTAGTTGACTATGAAATGAATGGGGGTACATGAGTAATACACAATCACAGATCTGGAATGTCTATCCTTGGCCCCTCAACTCAAAGAACAGTATCACATTGGTGACTGGTCCATTGCGTGTGACCAAGGTATATATACAAGCAATTATGGAATATAAAGCAATTTCGAAGGCTTATACTTTGGTCAAATGTAGATTACATGTTGGTCTTTAATTTGTCTATGGTCACGTGTCATGAACTCGCCTCCCAATAGGGTGGTGCTGTTACACTTTTTAGTTTCATGCTGTCATATTCCTTGAATATTTTTGAAATCACAAAAGCTATCTCAACAAATTTGGTATCATTTAAAAACCTTAACAAGAAGCTATCTGCCTACAAAACTGCATTGGTATAGCTAATACAGAAGGTGAGATTTTGGAGACCAGGGGTGGTGCCGCCGGGGTGCCGACGGAAGGGGTGCCGCCTGTACAAACTCAATGGGATAATCCAATGCTTTGTTATTTTTACAATAACTAGTCATTCCCTAATATTACAAACACAATGCTGGTCCTATTTTAAAGGATATTTAGTAGATGAGTATGTGATTCAACAGACTTGTCAACTATTTGTAACAACTAATTAATTATGGATAAGACCATGATCATCAGCTTTCTTCCTATTCGCTGCACAGTCAACATGAATAGTCAGCCTCAATTTACCGGATTTATAAAAATTACAGAATTTTTTTTCAACCTATGATAACAAAAGTATACATTTTTTGAAAGCTTGTAACTAGAGGAATTCAGAAATGAAGTTTAGATCAGGAAAGGGTACATCCTTAAAAGATATTTCTGAAAATTCTAAAAATATATAAAATAAAAATAGGAGATATTCGCTAGCCGGTATAATTACCTTACCGACGTAGTAACCTTTGACAATTATATATCGTCCGATGGGTAATTTCATGAGGAATTCACATATGTAAAGTAAATAATGATATGGGTAGGTATAACAAAAAAAATGGATCTCAAATTAAAAATTAAAAATTCTGATATTTTTCCGAACATTGTGAATCAAAACATTTTAGTACTTATAGTCGTACTATACTTTCAATGGCATATTTGGTTTTCTCATGCAATTTCCCTTCAGAAAATGTATACTTTTACTACCTCAGGGGGGTTTACTAGCAAATATAATGTGTACAGTTAAAATCATGTCGCGAAAGCTAAAATCGATGTGTAGCGTGAAAGGAGGCGAGCTTTTAACAGATGACCCTATATAAAATATAGGTATTTAATCATCGGCGCCACAAAAACTTGATACACCTGTTTGAAGTAATTCAATCACCAAGAAATCATGTTTGCACTTTAACTTGAACTATTAACCATAAATCTTCCTGGAACCTACGATTCACTACGGCATAAAACAATATCAATGCACATGCTACAGCATTTAATTCGATGACGTCATCAACCAAGCTAATATGTGTACGAAATCGCTGCCCGGGCATGCGTTGTGAGGTTAGCCGAGTGGTTAGGGACGTGGCGCGCGTTGATCGGAGGGTCCGGGGTCGAATCCCGGAGGTTTCGCGGCGAATATTTGGGTGAAAAATTCATAATTTGCCCCTCTCCCCCGGTTTCCACACAAAAACATAGCCTGGCTGGTTAGGGTTAAAGGTGTATGTTCCGATCACTTTTTGGGGCTATGATCTTTTTTTGATATCAGAAGAATTACAATATTTTTCTCATCATGTCTGTAAAATCTTAGGGGTCAGAAATGTTCCATTTAGAAATTATAGGCTAATATGTGGTGAATTACTGCCAAAGGTGGTTAACCACCAGCCAGCTTGTGTACTACTCAATGGGCATATTTTTGTGACCTTGTGCTTTCAAAATAAGAACGATTGGAGTTATGCAACTCAAAATTTGGAATGTGACAAATTTAAGGATGACCTTCCAGTTGAAATCGGGCCCGCAAGCAGAACATGTACCTTTAATGTAATGTATATTAAAGTATACATATTGGGAAAAGAAATAAGTCAGATAATCCATTTGTGGTATCGTATTTTAGTAAAAACATTTTCGAGCAACGTTGTAAAATCAGTTTTTGTGTAATAAATGCCGAAGTTGCACCCAAATCAACTAAAGACACTTCTCTAATAGCGCATTTTCTTTTCTTCATAAAACTCTATAGATTTTGAATTTTTGATCAACAATTTTGACCTTTTTTGGTTAAAAATTTCAAAACAAAAAACGTTTATGAAAAAAGCGCTCCCAGAGAAGTGTCTTTAGATAAATTTTTCAACAAGAATTACAGAAGGCAGTATTAATTTCATTAAATCAATTACCTTAAATGAAGTTTGTATTTTGAAATATCAATGAAGTGTCGTTTAACAAGTTAATTTCGATGGCGTACCCAGGGGGTCCAGGGGGGCCGGTGTCCCACCCCCCTGAAATAACCCCCGTCGGTAAAAACGACCCTCCGTCGGTAGATTTGCAATTTTGACCATGCGATTTTTTTCGTTCGGTCGGGTATGCGGACAACGTCATCCCTACCCCCCCCCCCCTCAATTAAAACCAAAATATGTAGGAAATATATTTTAAAAAGTGCTATCCGGTAACGCGTACAACCATTCCTGAAATAAAAGAAGTCATGGAATCGTTTCATGGAATCGCCCATAAGAGAATTGCCGGGGAAAAGAAGGGGGAAAAAAATCAAAATTCATTTATTTGCATAATAATGCCGGCCATCTTGGATTTAACCCCAGGGTACTCCCTGAGTACGTAACAAAATTTATATGTTTTTTTTATTTATTAGAAATACGCTTATACGCATGATTTTTAGGATAGCATAGCCCTTTTCACATTTCCATTAATTTTGACGAAAAATATGAATGAAATAAAAATTAGGTTTTTAAAAAAATTAAATGGTTATAAAATTCCAAACAAGAACTAATAATATTCAAAAAGGCTATGAGAACTACAAAGTCTAATTCCATTCGAAATTACAGCTTCGTAGCCTACATGATTTCGTTTTTGAAAATTAACCCCGGGATTGATCAAAATGACAATTTCGAGAAAATGGCTGTTAGTGTAGAAACACTTTTTTTTTTAAAGATTATTATACAAAATAGGTACAACATTTACAGTTTAAACCCATAGTTTAAATTACTATTTGAATTACCACAATTTTTGGTGGTATTTTCATGGCAAAAGCTCCTTTATTTTAAGTTATGGAATTTATAGCGAATAAAACGTTAAATCTCACTGGTTGAAAAACAAAATATATACGATATTTAAAATTTAAAAAAATCGACTTTGATTTGACGTAACGGAGCTGCGGCTCCGATTTTTGTGAAATAAAAAGCAATAAAAAGCAAATCATTAGTTGCTTCTTATAGGCATAATATCTTAATAGCCCCTTAATAGCCACTACATGGTAGACCAGTACCTTAAGTAGTGTATCTTATATTACAATCAATATGGCTTTATACTGTGTGAGTGGATTTTTTAATTCAAGAGGGGTAAATTTTTATTTATAAAGCCGATCTGACAGTTTCTAGAACAGCTACTCGTTGTGAAAGTGTATCCACTCTTCATACTCAATAGCTGTTCGGGAGTACTTACTGCACTCATTTGATCAGTGTAAGTTCTTTTAATACTATCATTTCACAAGGCCAAAATTTGTTATTAACGCCAAAGGCGTATAGATCGCAAAAAGGGTACCTGGCTGCTGAAAATTAGTAACTCCCATAATACAGCACGGTCGATATCTCAAAAATATAAATAGATATGACACCTTGGAAATCATATTTATATATAATGGTATGCCAAAACACTCAGGGTAAAAACAAGGATGGCACAAGCCGGGAGGTAAAAACAGCTAAAACTATAAATTGGATATCCTACAATCTTAAACTAGTAGTTAATGCAATTTATTCCGTTGAGCGCCCTCAAACGGAATAAATCGCAATAACTACTAGTTTAAGATTGTAGGATATCCAATTTAGGATGCGTGTTTTTTTCCAGCAAGCTAGATGGTTCGCCGCCAAAAATATGCGATTTCTACCACCATCGCGTTATTAACCTTTATAAAAAATGTTCTGACTTTGTATTGATATGTTGTGCGAAATAAATAAACCTGTAAACCTGTAAACCTGTAATGCTTACACAATATACGACAATGCCGCTTTTACGTATGTTAAAACGACTGTTGCTGCGACTAATCGAATCGGCATTATCGGTGTAAGAAACTGAGCTAACTATATGACACATCGCATAACCGCGTCACTGTGGCCTTATGAAATGAATATGATAGGGATATGGCATAACCTGTGTAAGAGGTTATTTTGGTCTTCAAACTTGTACGTTTGCCAGCATATACAATAATAACAGCGCTTTATGAACAGAACATATTATACAAATATTGACTGCAACGAGGGGAAGGGCATGGTTCAATTTATAGACCCTGGGGATGTGCATTATACTGGTAGATCTGGTATAGGTCAATAATTTGTATATTTGTAAAAACAAATGAAAACATGTTAACAAGTTTGCTAACACCCGCAGTGAATATCGGCGAACCCGCGATTCCTAAACAACGAATCAAAACAAAGCGAGTGGTGCGTGCATTGAACGGCGCACACGCGGAGTACATTAGACACTTTCAATGCACTCGACGTACTTTAGTTTCTTGCTTTCTGATTGGTTCGACACTACCAAGAGTGTATAAATTTAATTTATTTGATTGGTTGAAATTTTTTTTAAAATTAATATAGACCTATTCACATTATGGATGTACACGTAAAATATCTTCGATTTCCGAATTCGGAAGAGTCTTAGGAAAAGGTGTACTTTAGGTCCCAGATATTGGTATACCAGTATCATTCTATAATGGAACGTAAAAGTTGCCAGTATCGCTCAATAATGGTACGATTTTACTGTATTGGTCGATACTGGACACCAAATTGTGTTCCAGTATCACTCGATACTAGAACGGTTTTATTTTCCAATATCGGGCGACACTGATACACATGCTACCAGTGTGATTTGTCCCAGTATGGAACGATACTGGTACATAAGTGTGCGATACTGGAACATTTTATATGTCCAAGTATCGAACGATACTGAGTGTTTCAGAATCTGGGACATAAAGTACCATTTTTCCGAGTCTTTATTTGTACAGGGTCAGGGCCCGTTCATTATTTCTACCGGAGGGGCACGAAATAGGGGGGTCGTAACTTTTTAAAGAAATGAAAAGGGGGTTATAACTTTTTTAAGGAAATTAAAGGGGGTCATAACTTTTTTGTACCAATATTTCAAACCATAATTTTTATTTGATATTCCACAGCTTAAATAGCTCCACAGCCAACTCAAAACTCTTTCCAAACTTTCAATGTTTATCCCAAGAATGACTAGACCGATACTAGGCATGTTCGCACTTATTTTAATGGATTTGTCATGGTGATTCCAAATATGGTGATGAAATTGAATAATTTTGACATTTTTGAACATTTTGTGAACTTTTGGAACTTTTGGCAGACGGCCTGCCACATGGAAAGTGTTAAGTTAATCCGACTGTGGCAAACAAATAAAAGACACAAACTTCACAGTTTCTGCTGGATGATGAACTTATTTTCTTCTTGTCATATATTTTTAACGGGATGAAATTTATCAAGAGCTTCAAGATGAGACTGACGATGACTCATCTTGGAAGCTTGTGCAGCTACCGGAAAAGTTCCCAAATTAAATCTTATTTATGAAAATGACTCAAAAGTATGTTAAAAGATGCAACATTTAGATGGCTTGGCACTGCTATATTAAGTGGTAAAAATTAAAAGGGGACCCAATTTCCTTGGTTGTAACAAATTTTTACCGCAAATTGCTATATAGATATACCGCGAAAATGTTAACGGTATATTTCAAGTGACGATTGGCATTCAGGCTGTCAGCTGAATCAATGACATCTTTGATGTCTTATTTGTCAAAAAGGGCAAAACCGAAGTGTTCGATTTTTAATCATTTCTTCATTTTTTTTACGCGTTCGCAAACAGAAACCAAAATGTAAACAGAATATTGAACAGACACAAACAGTTACAGGTCAGTCAATCACCTCGTAAATGTATACAGGGTGTCCAAAACGAAATCATGGTTCGATGTAAATATATTACGTTCCGTCAATCGGATGATTCAGATCGTTTGATATTGACCTCGTCAACAGTGTGGGGTGTGACGTCATGAAAAAGCATATGCCAAGGCATAGTCGTGACTTTTCCCGGGCTTCGTTTTTTATGACGTCATATTGAAATTGAAGGCAAACTAGTTCATCCCTTGACTATTAGAGGCTTATTAGCTATCAAATGACAGGAATCTATATATGAGGTATACAAAACTTCTTATTTCTATGCATTATTCACATGCATCAATGATAGAAAATTTAGGGAAATACCTCAAAAACATTTCTGTTGAAAACGATTATGTCAAAGGTACTGCTAAAGTCATCATTTTCGTTAAAATAAAATTGCGTTTCGATTCATTCATCGATAAATTTCTTGCGACACTAGATTCACAATGTCGCACAAACATCGTGCACAAATTGTTTATCCCCCTGGGGTCTACTTGTCTATCTTACAGTGGTTCTGATTGGTTTATTACAAGATGTACTCGTATGAATAGCCAATTCAAATGCAGCTTGTAAAATGTTTCACTCCCATCTTTATCAGGGATACAATTATTCTAACAATGTCTCTCATTGGTACAATAAATGATGTATCCATCGTTTTAACCAATCGGTCGGTAGTTCTCAGGGGGGTTAAGCTGTTGTATTTATTCTATCCTGCGTAAAAGCGAAAATACTGTATGGTGCAGCAGTACTTAGCTTCGAAATGAATTATGAACTAATTTAATATGGACATTGATAAAAATGTGAATTGAATAGTTTGAAGGGAAAACCAGATAAAGTCTACTTTGCTTTGTATTATTTACTGTTCTTACTTTTTGTGATCAGGTTATAGCTTTTATCGGTCGGGAGACCATCTTTATTCCTATTTATACCTATTTATCTTTAAATCCTCGATTGCATCCTGATGTAATTGTACGATGTATTGCAACTATTGTTATAGATTATAAATCTTGACATCGCCTTTTACAAACTGGACAGATCGTTAAGGTCGTATAAGGTCAAAATGTTATTCTTTTTCAAATAGTTGTTCAGCTAGACAGTTTTACCGATTAGTATCCGATATCGTTAACATGTTCATCAGTACGTCGTGTGTACTCCCACTGCATTTAAAACACCTGATACGTGTGGTCACAATTCAATGCATGCTCTTAACATATATCGTATTTTAGATTATCAGATCAAACTATATACGACAGGCAATACTGAGTTAAAGTACGATACATTCCCCTTGGGTCAAAGTTGATTTACCGCTACTGCCATCACCATAAAGATAATTTAGTATGGTTCATTTGAGGTTGAAAGCATGTATTCAGGACACCACCATGAGAGGTTATCACTTGATCTCCCATATTTTACGAGTTAAAATCTTTATGACACTTAAGGGGGACTTAAGGAAGTTTTTGATTTGATTTTTAGAATTTTGAAGGTGCTGTAATTATTGAACCATTAATCAAATGCATATAAACTTATACATTTTTGGAAAGGAAATGCGCAAGTTGGTCATTGGAGTTAAATCAGTTTCCATTTCCATTTCATATAAGAATCTCATATATAAAAGGGATCATGATTGCTAACCTGCTTGCTTGAAATGAGTTGACACCCTTCCCTGTGTAGGTTTGGTTATCATGATTTCGTCAGGATTAAACCGAAGTATCTAGCTTGATGATATCGCTTTAAATGAGCTCACAACTCACAACTACCTGATATCATTGAGATAATAAAGGGTGTTTTTTCTCTTATTGTTTAGATATACTAATTTATGCGAGCAAATAATCAACTAATGCATATTATGTCATATACATCACCCCAAACCAAAATATATTGTGACCACGGGAGGTCATTGATGGAGCCAAAGGAACATAGTTGGTTAACAATTAATATTCACGATGAATGCAAATGTTCTTCAATTACCATTAAGGGAAGTGTCAACCCTAAATATATGAAATTTTAAAAAAGTGCCAAAACAATGGGTTTTTTATCTCAAAAATCACATTTTTGACACTTTTTAGTCAATATTTTCAAAACTAATATATATTTTCATATATTTTGGGTTGACACTTCCCTTAATTGAACAATTATTGTAGTTCCACGCATATCTTGGCTCAATTACTAAGCGTTCGAGGTCTTTGAACGTGTTCGTTACATATTCCTTTGGGTTAACGTAAAGTTGCCGTTCCCGGCATCACCATCGAAGATTATCAGTTGATGAAATTGAGCTTAGTAATAGGTATTCATGGAGCAAGGTCTTTACTATTGATGCACTTGGCCATTTTATTCCCACTGTTATCATTCCTATTTAGTGTTAATGAAGTTATTATTATATGTTATTCAAGATTTTTAAAGTTATTAAGGAGTGTTTCAGTTTTATTATTGATATCAAATATAAAGGTATAGGTTAATCCAAGATAACGCGGAAAACCAAATTTTCTATACATATTTAAGGTTCAACGAACTTTTAAGCTTCATGTTTAAAAACATGAAGCACGAAATTAAATAATCAAAAGAGATCATAAATGGGACAGATGTTGATTAATTGTTATCAAAATGTATTTTTTTCAATGGTTGCCTAATCCATATTCAACCTTTTCTACATGAAAGTGTCATTTCATTTCATTTGGGGTCAGTGACTTAACACTTTCCATGCGGCAGGCGGCTGCAGACGACATCTTAAAATTTCACCATTTTTTTCAAAAATGTCAAAATTATTGAATTTCATTACCATATTTGGAGTCACCATGTGAAATGCATTGAGAAAAGTACCAACATGCCTAGTATTGGTTCAGTAATTCTTGAGATAGACCTTGAAAGTTTGGAAAGATTTCTCAAAAATCTTGTTTCGATATGGTCAAACTAATAGCCGCGTGGAAAGTGTTAATACACATAACGCTTGTAATTAAATACCAGCATTTTCCAGAATCATATAAACATAAAGGGCCGTATTCTCGTCAGGGATAGCACTGGATCAAAAATGTGAGAGGTCCCATGAAATTTTTCAGGACCCCGTAGGACTTCCAAAAACAAATATAAGGGGTCCCCCAAGAAATTGAGGGGTCCTAACGTTTGGGTATTTGAAAATGGTCGAAACTGATACAGTCGCTAACACAGATACGCAGACTGCGCACGGCCAAGTTAGTACGTGTAAATCATATACCTATGTCGTGACCATGTCATATTACTAAATCAGTAGAAGACACTGATAGAATGTATTTATAAAGAAATCATTGAAACTTTCGCGGAAGCAATTTGCCAGCGATTTAGAAATGTTTGATTTTTAATTTTAATTTTACATTTTTACGGACAGTTTTAATGAATTTATATTTATGAACATGTATTTACAGAATTTCTTATGGTTTCCATTTCCATACATCGTCAAATTTAAGGGGTCCCTTCAATTTTGATCGGGACCCGCAAGTCTTTCCAATTTGAAACCTGACGCGTCACTACAAGAAAGTGAGAGGTCTAGGACGCGCAGACGCGTCAGAATGCGACCCCTGATTCTCGTACTAAACACGGCTTTAGCTTAAAACCTTGTCTAACTAAACGTGTATCTAAATTGAACGCGAGTTTATATTTAAAAGACGTGTTTAACAAAACCCGATTTCAAACTCCGCAAATATCGTGGTCGTGCAGTCACTATATACAGGTATTCAATTTATTGTGGCCCGAATGGGTTACAATATATATCAACTTGAACCAGGCACGGTTGAGTAATCATTCAAGGCGTACAATTGGTGTACGAGTTTAGTTAAACGCGCGTTAAACCAGAAACTACCCCCAAACACATGTTTATTGTTAGACACTTTTGAGTGAGTTAGACGCGTGTTCCAGTTAAACAAATTTACGATAGTAGCGTTTTGTTAAACGATGTGTTTAAAGTCAAAGTTAAACGCGTATTTTGCTTAAACTGTTTAAATACGTACGAGAATACGGCCCAAAGTGTCATAATTATCAGAGTGATATTTAATTTTAAAAAAATACTAAGAGGATAAATATCATCAAATCCTTTGGGTCAGTGTTGATTTACCACTATCAGCAGCACCATGGAAGATAATCTGTGAGTTCAGTATAGCTCGAAAATCAATATTCAGCATACAAGCCACGGCATATAATTATATGAACTTTACCAGTTTAATCAGTATATTACACTATGCCAATTCCCAAGGGCCTATACAGCTAATTAGGATCACTATTAGTTTCAATTTAAATTGGTGGGGAATATACGTGGACCAAATCTTGATTTTATCAGGTGTTGCTTCAACCCGACATTTTTCATGATCAACAACTAATCTTGCTAACATGCTCACCAATACGTGATTTGTACATTTTTTGGGAGTACTCTTTTCTGCTTATTTCGTCATCACAACACATAAAAACCAATAATCATTTACAGCAAAACACATCAATATTATTTAAAATGTGAAAAGAGTTGAGTTACATACAAGAAGTCGCATAAATCAAACACATATAAAATTATTAAAAATAATTAATACTAATAATTTACAAAATGGCGTGTAAGTATTGGTACTAAAGACAAACATCACTGTAAATTAACAAGGTTTGAAGCACAGAGTGGTGTAAGGAGTGACAAAATATTGTCCAGGGAAGTCGTCTCTAATAAATCACATGACAAGTCACATGACAAGTATTGAGTTCAATTTGGAAGAGAAAAAGTAAATTAGGATGATTACCTTGCTAATACTTAGCTCAGTAACTGCTATGACATGGTAAAAACGTATGAACTTCAATACTTATATTCTTAGTGTGAACACCGAACAAGACATCAGTAACACTTAGAGATATATTAATAACATTACACGAATTACAAAATTTATAGTTGAAGCTCCATCAGTCTATCTCCCCGGGTGCGATTTCTTTTTTACTAGTAAACATTTGTAAAATTTATTTATTTCGTTTTAATACGGAATAAAGCAAAACTCACTGAATAGAATGATTTTTTAATTTTTTTTTACAAAGTCAACTGATTTTACCTGTGAGCCCATACAAATGTTTACTAGTAAAAAAAAATCGCTCCCCGGGCGATCACAGTAGTTGATGAATGCCGACGGAATTGTTGAATATGGGAGCACGACCAAGTGGACTCAGAAATTGACTCACATGCTTGTGGACCTGGGTTCGACTCTCGCCGCCGGTTGGTCCGCTTCCCCCGCTAGATTTCGCCCATTTCCACCTCGGATAGTTTTATCAACATTTCCATCACAAATTGTTAGGATTAATGATCCATATCGCATGAACCAATAATTATTATTCAGGATAATTATAATTATTACAATAATATTTTGAATACTGAATGCAGATTTGATGATTTGATGTATATATATTAAAATGATTTTACTAAGAAATCTGTATTATTTGTGTAATGTGGATACTATTTTACGGATTCATTTTAAAAATATTAATCAACGCTTTTGGGTCCTTGTAAATATTGTGATCGTGGTACAGACTAATAGAATAATTATTTATAAAGATTTACTAAGAATATAACTGTGTTTCCGGTGATATTTGAAAATAACCTAAGTAAATTAAAAACCGTATTCTGTGTATACAGGCGCCTTAGAATAAGATTACAGAAAGTCTACATTTATACCATAATCTTATTTTTCACCATATATACTCATATATCTGTATATGTATTTGAAATAAATTCGAAGATATTATTTTTAGATTATGTATTAAATCCATTTGAAAAACAATACAGGTGCAAAATAATTATGTTGTGCTTTGTTTTACTTTTTGAGTCATGGATTCCTTAAGGCGATAACTTGAGGTATGGGGAAAAGAATCAGTGCGCTTTCAATTTAATGTATTAGGTTTAAAAACTATATTTGAAATTCCTATTTAACCTTATCTTTCTGATATGTATCGCGATATTGAATAGACACAAAATCGTTGTACGAAGGTCGGTCAATATGTGATGAAAGTGATCTTGGTGTGGGATGCATGAGTGATTCCATTGAGGGATAGTGTGATCAATACAAAGTTTGAACATTTGTCATTCAAACGATACACTTTTGGATTTGTAGATACCTTTGGTTAAGTAACGTCATTAACATAAATACAATAGGTTTCAGCCACTGACTGAAATCTGCCAATCTTTGGCTGGATATCTAATAGGTTGAAATATGGGTCGATTGATGCATTTGGGTATATCTCGGCAATGCAAGTATAGAAACAGATACTACTTGGCACATAGTTAGAACACACATAATCTCTGATTGACACTCTTTTATTGATCTGAATTTCTTAATACAAATCTCAAATTCACTTTTATTAAACAAAATCTGCAACAATAAACCATAGAAAACAACAATGAATAAAGACCATTAGAGGTATTATAATTTAATAAATTGTTGATGTTAAGCAATTATAGTGGGGATTAAAAAAGGAGCTGATCATGAAATGTTCTCAAACCGTTGAAATTAAGTGACGATTACTTTAACAACATATATCTAGTAGCTCTAAGGATAGCAGTATTACGAATTGGCTGCCATTTTGATTGATACATTGATATATCTTCATTTTGATTATCACAATAGTAATACAAATTTATTTATGCATTTTTCAATGTTCTGATTAGAATTTGAAGGCACAGAAGCGTCTATCTGGTAAATTTTATGTTTTAGCCGTTTTTTTGTCCAGTTCAAAATGATCTGCTGGAATACTGACTTTATACCAGGATCGAACGATATTGGGTTGGTGTTCCTGTGTCGGACGATACTAGTACAGTCCAGAATCTGGGACCTAAAGAATACTTTTTCCCTGGACATGCTGGATAGGCTAATAGTTGATTGTCATTCAATTCTCTTGAACTATTTTATTTACATTTAGGCTGATGTTGTGGTCAGGATCCAGAGCCCAGAAACCAGTTTAGACTGGAGTCTAGCAGCACCGCCGCACTTTACATGCACCGATTTATTAGGTAAACTGGTCTCCTTGCGCCCATCAGGAATGCCTATACATCTGGAGCTTGGCGCGGACACTACCGAAAACGAAAAAACCTGTGTTTATATCAAGCGAATGTTAGTTCAAGCAAAAGATGAAAGATTAGAGTGGACGGTTACTATAAACGACAGTACAGGAAGGGTGAGTTACGGTAAAGACGGCCATAATTTATAACTAGATAATAGTATAGGTGTTCATAAACGACAGTACAGGAAGGGTGAGTTACGGTAAAGACGGCCATACATTATGACTAGATAATAGTATAGGTAGGGTGTTATTATAAACGACAGTACAGGAATGGTGAGTTACGGCAAAGACGGCCATAAATTATAACTAGATAATAGTATGGTTATTATAAACGACAGTACAGGAAGGGTGAGTTACGGCAAAGACGGCCATAAATTATAACTAGATAATAGTATAACGTCAGTCTGCTTCGATAATTGCCTAACTCATTTTTTCTAGTTCTTAGAAACAACAAAAGTATGAAACCTGTTACCTGTGTACCTGTTACTCATTTTGCATTATTGATGGATGGATATTCATTATGTGGAATAAGGCTTGTATTGTTGATGCCTCAATTGGCGTGCATGGATGCACTAATCCAAGTCATATAGAAACAGATGAACACAGCCATACAATAATTTGATTAATTCCATGGATTTGTCAATGCAAATTCAATAATGCAAAATGAGTAACATGTTGGAGTGGTCTGGTGGTACTTTTGCAACAAAGCTCTTCATTTATCAACACTTTTGATTGGTCAATGACTAAGATATTATAACAGCATGTGCATAATGTAATGAAGTCATGATTTATGCAAAAAACTCAATTTTGCTGAAAAGTGAGTTAGGCAATTATCGAATCAGGCTGACGATAAGTAGAGAGTTCCAAATTTACCCAAAAGACCACCGTGAAGATTTATAGAAATACGAAGAAAAAAACCCATAGCATAGTCAGATATAGCTTAGATTTGGAAGTTAAATCTTGATATAAAAAGTTTCATTAGAGAGCATTAACGTATGTGTTGGCAAAGTTTTCATGTTTAGTGTTTTTCTTAGCTAATAAATAAGTTAAAATCTAGAACAATTTCAAACTATCAATAAAAAAAATAAGAATTCGTCTAAAATTGATTCTCAAAATGTGTAAATTGTCGATGTGATTGCGACAATCTGTATCTTTATCATGTCCAAGAAAACTGTAATTCGAAACATGTTATAAACTGCTCACGTTTTGTTCTCATTCTCATTCTCATAAAGAAGGTCTAAAAATGCCTCAGGAAATTCCCTAACTGACCTACACAGGTGATCTAATGATAAGGTATTCTATTTTCCAATCAATACCGAATCAAAATGGACGTGTTACGTGTCTTACATCGCCCTGAAGCGAAAGAAGCAAATCGTGCGTTGCCCGACGTGTTGACGTGATCTCATCGCTTTAAAAATGACGTTGTTTATTAGATAGTTAATTAGAGGTTATATCTATAATAAGATATGACCCACATTATTTACCATGTTAACACGATGTATTGGACTAGCATTTGTGTTCATTCATGCACATCATTTCTGATTTCGAATCCTTGCTGTTCCCTGAATAAGCAATTTGTAGCGACTGGTCTTCCTGAGTTTTACGTTATCTTTTACTTGATGTAATATAATGTAAAAGCTGAATGCAAACTGCTTATCCACAAAAATAGCCTGTGTAAGTAAATGTAATAAATATAAGAGGACCTGACGTTTCGATTCTAACAGAATCTTTATCGAAGGAAAAATGACAGAATACAACATTACACAACATATATATAGACAGAGGAACAATAGGCAGGAAGTTTACTTGATGTGATTGATTAATGTAGATCGTTTATATTTTCTGCGTGGTGGTGACATCGCTGTATGCTTCAGAGGAAGCTGTCAGTGGTTAATTTTGTGTTCTAGGCGTCCCAATGTTGTGGATTAAGTCTGTTGTGCATCGCACTCGTTGCAATTTATTTATAATTGAATCGAAATGTCTCCATCTCTGTGGTGGAAATGGACAAGTGCTAAAAATTGAAATTTTCTACCTTTAATAAACATCCTGCTAGGACCAAAAGTACAGGCCCCTTACAATTTCATAAATATGTATATTATTAATGAATGCCTTATCCTTACCGAGTCGTAACATAACATAACTTAACAATGAGCATGTATATGGCGCTCTTACACATTATACAAATGGTACTACAAGCACATGATTCAAGGTAATTATAGGGTGATCTACTGGACGTTGACAATATGAAACTACTAAGAAGATATATCAAAGATGGGAGTACAATATACATTCAATATCTGCCAACCACATAAGGGAGCAGTTCCATTTGTACGCGATAAAAATTGCGAGAATGTTCCGGGCCCCGATGAGTTTTTTATCAGGCCCCGATGAGATTTTTAGCGCGTACAGTTGCGAGTAGCAAAGGATTATTTATCGAGTAGCGTATTACCGCTTGTTTAAATATAACGAAAGATAAGTGGTCGGTATGTAAATAGAGCTTCGGGTTATTTATTCTAGTTGTAAGGTACAAATTCAGCATTTCATGTTTTTAGAGATAATGTTATTGATTATGGATGTTTAACGTAAATTGTATTATCCTCGTGTATTTGCTAAACAATGTCCCGCTCTATTTGCTAAACATACCCCAGGGTATGGCAGAGGCCTCGTATCGGGCCCCGATGTCTATTTTATCGGGGCCTGATGACTATTTTATCGCGTATCAACTTGAAAAACATCGGGTCCAAAACATATCAGGCCCCGATACAGTCGCGATAAATTTATCGCGTACAAATGGAACTGTTCCCTAAGCAACAAGTGATTGTATTTTTACTCTTATCATTTCTTAGTTTCTGGAAGACCATGAAACTGACCAAAGTACTCAGGATTTCGATTAATCTTAATCTATAAGGTCTATCGCGAATATGTCAAAATCAATTGATTAGTCTTTTCTCTTGCATTGTGGGATTGAAAAGGGACAACATTTGCCCCTTTTCTATCCCAAAATGCATCAGAAAAGGACAACCAATTGATTTTTACCTATTCGCGATGGACCTTATGGCGTTACATCAACTTTTAATTTATTTCACGACGGAACCTACTCGGTTAAGCCTTGATTGTATTTTTTTTAACTGTTTTTCTTTTTTTTTCTTCAGAATATTAAGACTGGTGATGCATACATCTACATGCAGATCATCATTTGTCACTCCTTTTCCACCATCGTTTATTAATATCCACTTGATATCAGTATTAGGCGAATAAGCACGTTAATAGTATATATTAGTGAATGTAATAACATTTCATATGTTTCCTTCTGACAGTTGTTATGGGAGAGCAAATGTTTACCCGGAGATACATTGACTATCTGGCCTGGCTATCATGTACAGTTCAGTGGTATCCCGGCTACTGATGAAGATTATGAAATAAAAGACGAACCGTCACTCAATCCGGTACCACAGCCAGATGATACCAATTTAGAAAACGGAGTTCCCGTACCTGCGGGGCCCACGCGGAAACAGAACTGGACGTCGAATGACGACAACTACGACGGAAATAGAGCTACACCTGAGTCACATAATGCTGGATCCCATATATCAAACCATGGTCGGTGACGTTACGCATTCATTTCGTTTTTAGTTGGACTACGATGGGTGATATTGAAATTGTAAATGGCCTGTGACGTCAAGAACCTAGTCGAGCCAAATTGGCTGGATATTGATACGCCATGTAATTAGGCGATGACGTCATGGATATAATGTGCTTTTAAAGATGGTTAAAGATCGGTGATACATGGTAAGAATAGGCATGGAACGCCACGGGATTTTATTTAATTTGCGCCAATTTAACAGATATTTGAAACGTTCTGCTTAAAGGATAGACTCGCAACCAAGTTGTTGATTGCATTATAAACATCCGAGTTAGTGGTAAACAGTTCGGATATTTTGTCATTATGGATTTAGTCTTATTAGCATATAATGATCCTCTTTTGGCTTTATATTTTGTCTGTAGTCTGTTTTATATTTTGCCTGTAGTCTGTATTTAGGAATGTGGAACATGTCAACTGAAAAATGTATTTATTAGAAAAATCCCACTTTCCTAATTTATGTAATATAATTGTAACGACAACAGCGAATGCGATATCAACCTTTACATGAATTGAAGTGGATTGCGTGATCGCCCTATAAATCGCTCTTTGTATGCAAAATGAAATGTGCTTAATTATGAATATTCCTTAAATGTTAGAGAATGTACGAATGTATTTTGAAGAGCATTTAGGAACGGCTATTTCCACTCTTATATACTTATGGTTAATATGACACGTTTTGTAGTACTACTAATATTGATGTCGAGCGGCACTTTAGCGGCAGGCCGTTACTTGAACCGCCATGGGTGCTATACTGCTATATATCCAAAAGAAGAGACTTATTAAGCAATTTTAAACTTAGAAATGTAAATTTGTATAACCTTGATGTAGGTGTGGTGGTAACTTAATGTTTTTGTGTCGAGTGAAGCTATGTCTGGGAATGTTATTACATACCGCCCACGACTCTTTGATGTCTATTGGTGTCTGACTGTGTCACTAATTTGAAATTTATTGCGTTTGTCGGTTAATGTTAAATTTGATTTAATCGCGCAGAAGTAATTGCAAGTTATAAGCAATTGAATGATAATTCCCTGCTAAACGTTTGGATAGCTAAAAGAAAAAGTTATATGACCTTTGAACTAAATACTTTTTCAAAACAAAAGATAACAAACAATATAATACAAAATAACTAAAAATGATAAAAGCTTGTACCATTCTAAAATTATGTAAGAACTTTTTTTTTTTTTGTATATAAAGAGCAAATGTGAACGATAGCCCAACAAACATTAACAACGTTAATGAACTGAGTGATTACAAATCAAACGGGTAACACTCAACAGAGAGCTCTGATGGGCCAATCAAATGGTTCACTGCAACTCAGAAAATAATCAAAAATACAAGTAAACACAATTGGGCGAGTAAAAAAGCCAATGAAAGTGGCGTGGGACAGGAATAGGATAAACACCCAAACATAGAGAATAACATCAAAAAATAAGACGAAAATAATATCTGGAGGTCATTGATACATCGAGAGAGCTTCTCCTAACTTTGTCATGATTGTATTTCCCAATCTTAGAAACACATCTATGGTAACTTATGATTGATACCTGTTTCACGACGGAAACGGAAAATACCTCCAAATAAATGTGTGTTTTTTCTTTTTCTCCGTTTTGTATGATTAAACATAAGAACCAGATTTTTACTGGAAACAGAAACAATGACGGATATAAATATGATTTGTTATTTACATGTATAAGAAACCTTCTTTTAAGCCTTGTGAGTAGTATAATATCAAATCGGATGTATTGTTATAGCTTGATCAGTTCCAAATTGGCGATACGCGTGACACTTGCGTGCGTGCGATCAAAACGGGATGCGTGTGGCAATAATCTTTCGCGTACGCTTGGATTACTTTTGCGCGCGGAGAGATAAAAACTGAACATTTCTTGCCAACTGATTAAACTATTGAACTATAGTCGGGTATGTACAGGAGGTTTCCGTGCACCCCCCAGAGGACTAAACCAAACCAACCTTTTTTAGGTGTCTTTTAGGGTCCTTAAACACATTTTAGATGTTAACATTGAAAAAAATGGGATGCTCTCCAGATATCCAAGATGGCGTCCAAAATGGCCGCCAAAACTGGTAAAATCTCATAAAATGACATATAGCAATTAAATTGTATGGTGAAAGTATAGTTTTAATAGTGGGATGTATGTAGCAGACCACTAGACACTCATATCCAGACATTTTGCTTTGTTAAACCGCCTAAATCCAAGATGGCCGCCAAAATGGCCGCCAAAAATGGTAAAATTTCATATATTGGCATATATAAACCAACATGTATGATCAGAGTATAGTTTTAACAATGGGATGCATCGGTGAGAGCACTAGAAACTCATATCTAGTAATTTTACTTTGTTAACATACTTTAAAACCAAAATGGCCGCCATATTAATGGCTAAAATTGGTCAAAATTTGTCAAAATTTCATAAAATAGCATAATATCAGCTGAAATGTATGATGAAATTATAATTTTAACAATGGGCTGTATGTGTTAGACCACTAGTAACTCACATCCAGTAATTTTGCTTTGTTAACATAGTCCATAATCCAAAATGGCTGCCAAAATGGCCCCCAAAATGGTTCCAGAAGTTGCTGCAAAAATTGTCAAATTCCATAAAATGGGATAATATCAACCTAAATGTATGATGAAAATATAGTTTTAAGGATGGGATGTATGTATTAGACCATAAGTAACTCTAGTATTTTTGCTTTGTTAACATACTTAAAAATCCAAAATGGCCCCCAAAATGGGTCCCAAAATGACTGAACAAATTGTTTGAATTCCATAAAATGGGATAATATCAACCAAAATATATGATGCAAGTATAGTTTAACTTTGGGGGTATATAATAGACAACTAGTAACACATATCCAGTATATTTGCATTGCAATAACATACTTTAAAACCCAAGATGGCCACCAAAATTGGCGCTGTAAATGTAAAAATAGTCTACATGACTGTATGATAGTCATAAATAGATATTGTCAGAGTGTATATTACATCAAATTCACCAAATAGTATGTTCTAAACTGCTAAGCTATTGCTTTCAGAAATAAGGCCAACCTCTATGACAATTTTGATTCAGTATCACTTTCCAAAATGGCTGCCAGAATGCTGTTCCATTAGATTTTGGGGTATTGGTATTACATAGTATGGTCATTTACAATACAAAACAATTGTTTTAGGTTATTTAATATCAACTTATCCATTCTGGCAGCCTTTTTGGAAAGTGATACTGAATCAAAATTGTCACAGCTTCCACTGAACACGTAGGTTGCCCTTTCCTACTTGTGAAAGAATTGGTGGCTCTGAAAAATCCATCTGAACGGCTCTTTTCAGAGCCACCAATTCTTTCACAAGTAGGAAAGGGCACACTCTCAAATCATCGGGCAAGGGGCAGCCCAAATGATGATAACAAGAGAAGTGGCAATCTCTATGTTTTGTTTAATATTATAATAATTTGGTCCTGAAGAAGTCAGAGCTAATCATTATTATGTTAAATATATATAATTTATGAAATTTCAAACAGGTTACTTGACCGATAGGTACGCCTGTGACACGCCTATAGAGTCTTTTTACTCCTATAGAGTCCACACAGCATTCTGTATTTAGATTTATTCCGTTGAGGGCGCTAGCGGAGTGCTGTGTGGACTCTATAGGAGTAAAAAGACTCTATAGGCGTGTCACATATGTGTACGTCTTGTCTCTTTCAATTGGCTACAATTATTAGCAATTAGGAGATGTTTTACTGTGTTTCGTCCGTTCCGGCACACTAATGTGCACTCCGTTTTCACTGCATCTTTATAATAGGACAACGACTACGCAGACCAATTTACAAAGGATATGTAGCAGAGATCGAGAGCTACAATTTTGGAAAATTTCATAAGGCTGGAATATGATTTAGTTATGAGATAGGAGTGCAGATTTATTGAATAGCCCTCGTTTTTAAGGTTAGAGATTTTTTGTAGAATAAAAAACAGTGTTCCGATTTGGAAAAATGAAGGCAGAGTGAGAAAGTTACAGAATGTCCTTGTTCTGTTGGTTTTGATACAAGTGCAGGTCTATCAACGTGGCACAAATCGAATTTCCAGAAGAACCTGTAACATCTTTTGATCCAAACAACCAAATTGCAGCAACTAAAATTCTTCAGAAAGCTTGAACAATTCTTATTAATCGCTTTATTATTTTTAGGTACATGATTTTCCTTTGTTACAAAAAAATAATGTCATTTCATTTTTATATGATTCATTATGTGTGTATTAGGTATAAGAAAGATATAAATTAATGTTATTTTATTCGGAAACTAGAGAAATGAGTCCCTGATGTTATCGAGAATCTAATGGCCGTGTTACATATTAGCGAATAGAGCTAACGTGTGCCCGACGTTTTTTGGAAATTTGGGTGTACGTTCGGGTAAGTTGTTATTCGTTTATAACACGTTTGGCATAAGCTGTATTCTTTAGCGGTTCGTATAGGGGTTTACGACATTTTGTGATCATGTTCAACATTTTGAGCAGGTGAGACAACGTAGTGATCAATACGCTATGTATACGTTAAGCATTCGCTATGTGAACGTTCCGTACGTTGGGTGTAGGCGGCTTCTTCGTCAGCTATTCGACCATATACGTCCAACCCATCTGTTATTAGTTTTGATCGAACAGCTGACGACAGTGCTAAAAATTGTTGAATTGGTGTTTGACTTACCTCAATCCAACAGGGATCTAGCAACTCGTTAAAGTAACCTGGTTTACTCTCGCACAAGCCATCGAACATTAGTTGTAGGAAGTAATATTATTTTCAAATTCGAGAAAGTGAGCGCGTTTTAGTGATTTGCAGAAGGTCTGAAGTCAATACCAAAGACGAATGATATTCGTCTCGAATCATCATTTGTGTAAATAACTTGTGCATAATTTATCTAATGTTTCAGTCTTTAAGAGAAGAATTACAATTGGATTAACTATGAGATGTACACTTGTGACCAACACACTAAGTGGTTTGCGTACATGTACACTATGAAATTCTGGAGATTCCAGGATCGATCTAGCACTATATTCGTGCCTGTCTCATCCAACCAAAAGGTTATGGGCTTTAACTATACACTTGTAGTGGTTGCATTGTCCAAGTGAAGCTGTATAAGCTATAGTCCAAGCTCTACAGTTAGGCAGGCACTAAAATTCTAGATGATTATGAGTGTGACGCATACAATTAAGAAGGGGCCACATCCATTACATTCAGCCATCAATCCCTTGATCTGTTAATAATTATGATCTGACATTGAAGTGACAGCTGTTCATAAAACTGACCAATCTCCATCCAGATCAGCTTTGTGTGTCTGTCAGGTGGGCACTATTGAACCTCATTGTTGAATAACAGATCTGTGTAGAGGGAAACTTAATGTTACCTTGAGGGCACATGAGGGTAATGATATATTCAGTGGGTATACTATTGCTTATCCCTCCGGTCGCATCTCTCTACGCTCGTTCTGGATTCGCATGGTAGCAGCACGGAACCAGTGTTCGATTGACTTTAATACTTGTTGCATAACACGTTCCACGCAGCAGTCGTCTGTAGACGACAGTTCCGAAATTTCACAAAATGTTTCAAAGAGGTCGACATTATTGAATTTCATCATCATGTTTAGAATCACCATAAGGAATGCAATCAAATAAGTACAAACATGCATTGTATTTGTTCATTAATTCCGTGGAAAGTGTTAAGAAGTGTAATACGCACTTACCCTAGAATTTGTACAATAGGATCTACAAAATATATATCATGGTTAATCATAATGCTTTACTTGAATGAAGTTATTATTGTATTAAGATTATATATTTAATAAATAGCACTGTTTAATTAATTGATACGTCTATGCACAAAACCACTCATTTGCAAGAAGTACTATTTCTTCCGCATGCCAGAATAATAGCCATTAGGTGTTTGTTTTAGTTATTCACCCGATAAATTCTTCAATTAACGGAGGAAACAAGTTTTTAAAGAATAAATGTGATTCAATGGAACTTTTAAACCATATTTGCAACAGGAGTCAAAACACTTCATCAAAATAAGGGTGCTATCAAATATCGCTCTTATGCATAATTTGTAGGTCTCGGCGTCTTGAATTCAAACTGTGGTTGAATTAGGATACTCCAGACCTAACAAACACGTATGATATTAAGAGTCACGGAACAATAAAACAGTACATTTATCAATTCGATGCTTGTCAAGTTAAAGTTTCACTAGAGAAGATTATCCGCATCGCGTAATACTTGACGTAAAAGAGTACCGGAACCAAGTGGATATCACATCTCTCCGCTAAGAGCGCCTGGAAAGCACCTGATACGCCAAAACTGACAAAATAAACCCACTTGATCAGAGTGTAGTTGAATACATAAGTATATATAGGATATATTAAGAATAGAGCTGAACAAGGATGGTACGTAGAGCGGATATAGCTACTTGGCTCCAGTACTTGGCCTCCTTGTTTAGAGTGTTCGATTTGCGAGTTGTTACAATGAAAACGATACCTTTGACATTTTTATTGTTTATGATATGACTGGGACACCAAAATACTCTATAAGACGTCATTTGAAGTGTACGGGACTGAGTAAAAACCTTCTACAAGAACATAAAATGTTTTTAAATTACCAAAAATATTTTGTTTTTGTATATGATATAGTAGAGTAATGTGTTATCTACCGGTTCCCAGTATCATACCCATACCATTCCCTAAACTAGAAATGATTGTCTCTATCCAAAGATATGGCTACTTTTGCTCGGAATCAGATAGGGTCAGTATTGAGCTAATTTCAAGCAATGACTTGGTTTACAGTTGAATGTAACTCCACATTCTTTTCAAACAATATATTACATTAGAATCACCAAATGTTTGAAAGAATTCAGTATTCCTATTGTAAAATGATTAGACAAAGTGCAAAGAAGATTTTAAAGACACCACCACAATGCATTGCGTTTTTGCAAAATGCCCTAATTCTGGTTTTCAATTTGTCTCGGTTCCTATAGACATACGCACATAGCGCGTTCATCGTTGGAGCTCTTTAGGTTCTAGTTTATATCAATGAATAAAATAGTAATCAATGTTCCTTGTTCTTATTTCTAAAACTTTTGAGAGCTCGAAAAATGCATCATGTGAAAAAAGCTTTAAGTTGGCTGGTGTTCGCGCAATGCATTGTTGGAATACCTTAAAATCTTCTTTAATTGTTCACATTCTAGAGTAATCACGATGGCTGTGTATAGACCCAAGTTTATTTACAAGCATATGTGGGGATTTCGTTGCTTAAAAATTAAAGTTCTCATGCATTAGTGTCGGTCTCTTAAAGTTGATCAATTCGAATATCGGATTTTGTTTAGAAACTCTAACTTTTGATCCACTGTGCTTTTGATCTAAATTATACTAACTACAATTGTTCAGGAAGCAATTCTATTATTAAATTGTTTTGGCATGAATAATCTTAACTTTGCCAGAGAAGAAATATTGATTTTATTGTGTGTTTTTCTTGGTCTCTATTGCAAGGTACACAAAAGCCTTGCATATTTGAAGTCATATTATGTGATCCATTTCACGTGACGCCCTCTTATCCTTTACTTTGAAGCAAATTTTCTGGCAGACTTGCATTTATGATCAAAATCGTACTACATGATTTCAATACCGTAGGAGTCTGCGCCGACAAAGTGTGTTATCGTTCGTAAATAGGATTCCACCGTGTTGACGCCATTAACAGTGTTTTCAGCTACGATCGCAACTATACACAAATGAACACAATAGTATGGAATACATGTATATTGAAAATGCTTTTACACTTTCCACGCGGCATGCCTCTGCAGAAGATTTACTAAAATTTCACAAAATATTTCAAAAATGTCAAAATTATTGAACTTCATGACCATATTTGGAATCATTATAAGAAATGCATTGAAATAAGTACAAACATGTCTAGTATTGGTTCAGTAATCCTTCAGATGGACTTTGAAAATTGGGAGAGGTTTCTGAAAAATATGCTTTGTATATGAAGAGGTATTTTGCAAAAGGGCTATGGTGCATTTTTTCAAAAAATGAGTTTGATATAGAAATGTATAGGGAAAAATCATATGTTTCAAGGAAACAAAGTCATTTTTTTCAAAAAGACATACATCTCATTGTAAACAGCCATTGAAATTGTTGTTTTGTTGCAAAAGGGTCTGTATCCAGAATTATATCGGGATACTCCATCTGTTTGTACATAAAGAAAAAATACCACACACAAAAAATCATTTATTTTAATCATTGAAAATAAATAAGTTTGATATTGAAATGTATAGGTCACAATCATATGTTTCAAGGAAATAAAGTCATTTTTTTCAAAAATACCTACATCTCATTGTAAACAGCCATTGAAGTTGTTGTTTTGTTGCAAAAGGCGAGTTTTGTTGCAAAAGGGCCTACATCCAAATTTTCAAAAAATGTAAACATGATTTTAAAAAAAATTAAAACTAGCACATTTAAAATTTATATCAATTTCAATTAGTATGTAGTGTACCTCTTTCATAATCCATTCAGTTTTTCAATTGCTCAACTTGAATATTTAGAAACAGTTTTTTGACTTTTTCTCAATAAGAGCCAAAGTGGATGTAGGCCCTTTTGCAAAATACCTCTTCATATGGTAAAACTAATAGCCGCGTGGAAAGTGTAAGGTTCTGTGATGATTTTTTACAAAGAAATACAGTCAAGATGGATTCATGAGTCCATTGAAAGTCTTTTTCTGAAGTCAAATTTCATTATAAGAGAGAATCTGAATATGTGTACAACATTAAAAAAGATCACAAAATCTGTAATAGTTCATGAAAATGGACTCATTTTGTCAACACTCAGCAGAATCCCTAGATTGACATTGCTTTATTTCTGCGAGCCAATGGCGGTACAACTGCGTCGGCGATGAAGAGCACGCCTCTTTAGTCACGATCCTTTCCCATTTCCTCCGGTGTTTGTAAAACACGTATCTCGCGATTGTGCAGTCACGTACGGCCTCTGTGCATGTACTTCACAATGGTAAAAGATACCGCCTATACATTTATGCGCAGTCAAGCTTACCCGGTGTTTTATCTTATCTGACCAATTTCAATTATCCTAATACCACGTGGCGAGTTCGCCGGCTTTATAGCCCTGCAGGGATCAATCTAAATTGGACCCTCAACCGACCAAGTTAAAGATGGGACCTCCATTCCCCTTTGGTGCTCCGCACGTCGGGTCTGTACCTTGTGCCATACGGGTTAACGGGATGGACAGCAAACGATAGGTTGCATTACAAATAATAAATGGCACAAGTCGCAGGGAGAATTCAGAATGATCAATCGTACACATGGTGTACGCGTATACGTGTTTTACAAACACCGCATTTCCTCCACTCAACACAAGCCCATCTCAATTTTCCCCGAAACAATCGACGATTTTATTTTTTTTTAATGTTCAAATTTACTTGAACTTAATCAAATGTTCTAGTCTCAGACCAACTGCACTGAAGCTGACTTCAGGTAATTCGTATATGAAATGTTTTATATTTCACGCTCACCGCGCGGGTATCGCCGTTAACCACAATCGCATTTCCTGGAAAGCTGTTTTTGAAATATCTAGACATTATTACAAATAGGCTTTGTACTTATCTAGAGATGCAGTAAGAATTTGTGCTAGGGCGGAAATGGTTTCAGGCAGGATTTAGCTGAAAATTGGTTCAGAGATCACAATTCACTGTTTGGTTGGTCTTTGTACGTACCAAATCAGTGACGCTTCTAGAACGAAGCAGTAAACGTGCTATACCTTCATCTTGTCATTGCTTACTAAATCAAAGCAATATTACTGTGTGGGGTTATCATGCTTTACTAAAACCAATTTCTTTCGGTCGGTAAAGCCCTTACAGATTCGAGAACAGAGATTTACGTATTTGTATGACGTCCTAGTACACAAGGCGACAAATTAATGGCTGTACTCAATTTGTCATTCTGGTTTTGTTATTATTTATCTTTATATTACAGGGATTTAGATAGTGCATTGCCAAATTGACCAGTACAATATACATTAATAAACAATTCAATTTCCAGGTAGCAGCTGATTCAACGCAAAGTTGCGATTTACAACCAAACAATAAACAAACATTCCTAACCCCTAGTAACCCCTAATGCACTTATTATATTCATTGCCTAAGTACACACACTTGTTTGTCGGAACGGGGCTTGAACTCACGACCATCTCATTCTCTAGTTATGCCAATGTGGTTCCTTGGATATCCTATTGTCCCTTAGAGAAACAGACACAACGACCCGTATTGCAGGAATGTTAACATGGTCATCGAATTCCTGCAGTTCCAAGTTTGACCTAACAAATCACTCGGCGTAAAAGGACTCAGAAGCGGGATCTTAGAAACAAGTCTCCTGGGCTCAGAACTCAAGTTATGGATCAAGCCATTCATAAAATGTCATCTCATGAATCCTCTGGTCCCCTAGAGACAAAGTTTGTTTGAGGTTAACATAGATTTAGTTAGATTTGTTAAATCCGAGGTTTGGGAATTGTCAAAAAAAATTAACTTCTGCAAAACTGTAACAAAATCTATGTCATCTTTTAAACAGCTTAATTAACTATTATGTTCTGCTGCAATTTTCAGAACAATCCATTCTTAAGGTAAAGAACAATTTGACAATTTGCGTACATATATCACATTTTCATCTGCCCAAACGGAAGCAAAAGTAGCATTCTATGGTGTAAAGCACATTTGTGTTCATCTTATCAGCTGCTGCTACAACATTGGTTGGTTTATTGCTTCAAACAGACAGGTATAGGGAGAACATTTAATCGAGTAAATTTACTAGGCACGTGACTCCTGTTGATCTGGGCCCTATTGCATAAAAGTTGAAATTAATCATTAGTGAACTTATGAAGAGTTATTATTAAATCTACTTAAGCCTGGTTAAGAAGAGTATTTAAGGTTTTTTCCTAAGTTGAGCTTTATCTAAGAGGGCCGAGTTCTAAAGTTTGACCTACAGTCGATATGAAGAATAACTCTTCTTAAGATGAATCTTATCTTTTATCCAATAGGACCCAGGTTTGGCAAACAAAACAGAGAAAGATTTCGGGATGTGAACCCCTCACTGCACAGCAGGATTGGTATTATCAATGGAAAGAAAACGGGACATGGCAAGGTTATTTAAATTCAAGACAGCCTATAAACTATTTGACTCGGAACTAGAATATATTAGACAGTGTTTTACCAACGGAAATAAAAAATTGCCGCCGGAAAGCAAAGTTACATTGATTTTAAGACCCGATTTTAGACCCATTTCAGCGATGTTTAGTGGAAGGTGGAGTTTCAATATCATTATTACTTTTCCCAAAATAGTCACATTTTCCAAAAATGATGTTTTCAGAAACAGTGGCACCTTTCAAGATCCTATACGAATTTATCTGCATAACTCCACACACAATTGGGCATTTTGAGCGATTGAAACACTTATGAAAAGGGAAAACATTTGTCTACCCACACAAAGTTTCCCCTACCAAGTTTACTTTTCCCAAAATAGCCACATTTCCCAAAAATGATGGTTTAGCAGTAGCGTAGCCAGTGGGGGGGCCGGGGGGGCGAGTCGCCCCCCCGGACACCTAAAATGGGGACGAGAAGAAGGGGAGAAAGAGAGAAAGAAGGGGGAAGGAGAGGAAGAAAGAGAAAGGAAAGGGGGAAGAGAGGGAGAAAGAGAAGGTAAAGGGGAAGGAGAGGGAGAAAGAGAAGGGAAAGGGGAAGGAGAGGGGAAAGAGAAGAGAAATCGGGACGAAAATTTGTTCATGTAGTACATTTACTGTGTGATTTTTTTTGGACTGTGCGAAATGTTTTGCTAAAATGGGGACGGTGAAGCTAAAAAATGGGGACGAGAAATTGGTACTGTGCGATTTTGTTTGACTGTGCGATTTTGTTTGGACTGTGCGAAATTTTTTGACACCTCACCCCCCCCCCCCCCCCCCCCCCCCCCCCCCACCCCCCCCCCCCCCCCCCCCCACTTACGTGAAATTCACGAGGTAAGTGACTAGAATTTTTTTTGGGGTAACCTTTTACGAAAAAAAATGTAGGGACATAAAAAAAAAATAGGGACGATATTGATGCTTGCCCCCCCGGATGAAAATGCTGGCTACGCTACTGTGGTTTAGGAAAAGTGGCACTTTTCAACGATACATGAAAGTTATTGACGTGAATGGTAGACACTTTTGGCTAGTCATGCATAAACATTTTTGTAACTTTCTTGCATACGATTTTGAAAAGTGCCACTATTTCTGAGAACATACTTTTGGGGGAAATGTGAATGTTTTGGAAAAGTAAACATGCATGATATTGAAAAGGGAAAATATTCTACGGGTAGCCAAATGTTTTCCCTTTTCATAAACGTTTCAATTTCTCAAAACGTACAATTATGTGTGAAGTTATGTATTAACAAACGTGATCTAATTTTAGTGGGGGGTGTCTTTTTGGACCCTTATGTTTACACCCATCTGCATGTACACTGCACTTAATTATAGTCAAAAAGCAGGAAACTCCTACTTTTCAGTATTGTTAGCGATTGGTGCTAATATTCATTCACTCCGTGTGGTGCCAATGACGACAATATTCACAGCTAATACCTTGTTACCCACCCTGGATGCTTTATCACACAGAACAGACGGTCACTTTGGTGATTAAAGGAATACCCAGTCATTTAGTACATGAGGTTTTCTGCCTTTTGTAACTGTTTCCTGTGTAATATTAACTCATAGCTAAAAGGTGAGAGCTCAATTTTGATTTGTTATGCAAATAAATAGTTTTATACAGGGATTTATTTTATTATTGCGCAATATCAACAAATTGTCAATACATTTCTTGTCCACTTCGAGCAGATATGCAATTCAGTGTGCGGGCTTGCAGACACTATAACAGTTGATCTTTACGGATTTCACGGATTTTTTAAATTTTCTGTAACTCTTTTGAATATTTTTAGAATTTCGCCAAATTTAGATCTTTTCTTTATTTACTAACTGTATTCTATGGTTTTGAAGAAAATCTGAAATTATTGTTGTTTCGAAATCATCAAATATACGTTTCCTTTCAAAAGGTATATCCTTGGTATCAGACATTTATAAATTAGACTATTGTAATAAAGCTGTAAATCCTTTAATCCGTCAATAGAGGATGTTGTGCTATGTTAATTTCGCGTTGACTTACAACAAGGATAACCCTTATAAAAGCGTCAGCCTGGATGAGGCCATATATCACTAGCTTGAATCGTGGATATTGGGAAGAAGAGAGAATGACATTGTCAACTTCAATGGATGGCTACTATGCGAAAAGCCTGGAGGAGAGATCGGATGTCTTCACAGTTGATGCTGGATGCGGCAAATCAACGTTGTATCTTTAATGGGGATGATGAGTAAGGTAAATCAACGCTATCACCTAATGAAATATATCGCTGAATTCATGAGTTAGACTAGTGTAAAAACATATACAGTTGTAAATCCTTAAATCCGTCAATAGAGGATGTTGTGCTAAGTTAATTTCGCGTTGTCTTACAACAAGGATAACCCTTAAAAAAAAGCGTCAGCCTGAATGAGGCCATATATCACTAGCTTGAATCGTGAATATTGGGAAGAAGAGAGAATGACATTGTCAACTTCAATGGATGGCTACTATGCGAAAAGCCTGGAGGAGAGATCAGATGTCTTCACAGTTGATGCCGGATGCGGCAAATCAACGTTGTATCTTTAATGGTGATGATGGGTAAGGTAAATCAACGTTATCACCTAATGAAAGATATCGCTGAATTCATACAGTCTTTACTGCGTTCTAAAAAATGCTGCAATTAGGATTACAGTTACTCCTAGAAGAGTAAACACTAAAAATAAAACACGACTACACGAACTATAAACCATTACATTTACAATTTCACAAAAGCCACACACCACACACACATCAAATCACAGGTCATAGGTCACTGACTAGGATACAGCAAACAACACGAATGAAATATAGCGCTAAAATAGTGAGCATGTCTTTGAAATATTGTTATGAAACAACCAATTGCCAAAAAGTGCTCAATCATAAACCCAAAAGCGGCTTAAAAACATAGAAACCTTTTTATTTCTATTTTCCCTTATCATGGTCCGTCGTGGTTTTCGGATATCTTGCACCGTGTTATTAGTTATGAGCTCCTTAGTGTTGCTGTCAGTGTCAATTTATGGAGCCCTTCGATTGAACAAGGTAGCGATAACAAAACCCACCTTAATTACGTTTACGAAATCAGATATCTAAGTCTATGAAAAAAGACAGTTAAGTAAAGATATTTTATAATATTTAAAACGTAGACAAAAATCATTGGTGATAGCATTTTTGTCTCTGCAAGTTAACCTAAAGTGGTATTTTAAAGTGATTCACTTACTTCCTATGGCTGAAAATAGCCATACAGATTTAGAAACAGATAAGTCAATACACAGTAATGGCAAACTTGACAATAAGTCGATATAGTTTAGATAAGTCAATGGAAACCTGGTTTGGGGAGTTAAACCACGCTGGTAGGTATGATTCTTGTGAAAAACCAAGCCACGTCGATAGAATAGTAAGGATTCTTTCCCGACATATCTCGAATAAGAGATCTGTTAACAAATCGTATGAACTTTTACTCCTTTAACACTTTCAACGCGGCAGTCGTCTGCAGACGACATTACAAAATTTCACAAAATGTTTAAAAAATGTCAAAATTATTGAATTTCATTACCATATTTAGAACCACAGTGAGAAATGCATTGACATAATTACAAACTTGCCTAGTAGTATTCCTTGAGATAGACTTTGAAAATTGTGAAAGGTTTTTGAAAAATCTGTTTTGTGTATGGTAAAATAAATAGCCGCGTGGAAAGTATTAAACGGTGCAGACGTTGTTCTGATTGATCCTTTCTGGTAATTGAATTCGATTATCAATTCATTGCAGGCGTATAAGTAGGCTAGTTGACACATTGGCCCAGTCCACCCACTATATAATGATTAATAGATTAAAGTTGTGTACGTTTGTAAAGATTTACCTTACAATCTATCCTAATTTCCTTCCCCTGTGCCTCGAGATCACCCCTGATTGAATACCAGAATAATATTGGGCGTAGGAGTTCTTCTCTAAATGTACAAAGGTGTTAACTGACTTATAATCGAATAACCTTTACATAATGACCAATTTAACGGTACGTACGAGAAGGCCTCTCCCATTTACACTCGCATAGCTATAATTAGATTGCTAGCCATAATCTGTTCTTTTTACGTTGACGTTAAATTTCCGACTGCCACAACCCTGACAATGTCACGCCCTGGTCATCTAACCAAAATACTTAGAGTTACTGTTAGTAGACAGTAGCAAATACTATATTGTTGAACGAATTAGATTATAACAAACACTACCATTTTCAACGAAATATCAATGTAATTAACGTACCAATTTCTAATATTCTCATTATTATCAATAATAGTTATTTAAAAGAATAAATCCAATGATTTGTTTATGAATTTGTCACCTTCGCAAAACAGTAGTGTAGATCGTAACGTTTGAAGAGACTTTGAATAAGATTAAAATACACCGCCCGGAAATGGCTTACGCATTTCCGATTAATCTATCTTGATTAATCAATACAGCACGCATAAAATGGAAACCACTAAACCATTTTCCACGAAAGTGAAATGTAGCTAAGGGGAATGTATTTATAGACAGGCTAAGAGCAAACACCAAACCTTTTTACATCACGGTCAAGAAAAGTCAAAAATAGTTCATTCACGTACACGTTAATTTTAAAACACTTGTGCATGGTGATACATGTTACGGTAAGGGAGTGTTAGTAGAACGTCCGTGTAGAAAGTATTCAAATTAAAGAACTTCTGTTAGTGATCAATTGAGGAGGTTGTGGCATGGAGCCATCCTAAGAAAAGCATTTAAGATGCACACAAAATAAATCTGAGATTCTTTTCTTTTCTTTTCTTTTGGGTACAACGCCATTTTCAACCTTACTGTCATACAGATTTCGTCAAACACATACTTAAGCAAGATTTTCGTGTTTGAACTTACTTACGTTGGTATACGACAACGTTTAACAAGTGGATTTATAACAACATGCTTACAAAGGCCATTTTTTGTAAAGATGGGTTCATGCTTTTTATACAATTATCTCAAGAATCTTAAAACAATGCAAAATATAACCCGAGATTGTATTTCCTATTTTCTAAGCTCAACACAACCAATGTTGAGCACTTATTACGAACCCCGTATTTGTGTAAAATTAAAACGGAATACTTATGAAATCCATAATTTAGCCATAAACTCTTTGCTTTGTTATACAACAGATTAAATGAATAATCAATTTCAGTGTATCATCATTGAATCATTTATATTTGTGAAAAAGACAACTTTTACCACTACAAAATGAAGTAAATAGAATAAATAAAAAAATATTTAAGGGGGTGTGGACCCTCAGCATAGCCTCCGTAAAACTGCTGAAACTCCTTCATTTTTCATTTAATCTAAAGTATATATTTTCTTGCAGAAAAGGGTTCAATGAATCCGACCATGATCATGAAATTGACCATTTTGGGAAAATTATAAAAAAACACGGTTTTTTTACCCATTTTAGGTATAACTCGAAATATATTTTGTCAAATTTTGTCATACTAGTTTCAATATATTCCTAATAAAATTCCCTAGGAATTATTTTTTTGATTTTTAATATCTCATTTATTTTTTGATTTATAGACCAAAAAGTGCCAAAAATGTGATTTTCATGATTTTTTGGCACTTTTTGGTCTATAATTCAAAAAATAAATAAGATATTAAAAAAAAAACCATTCCTAGGGAATTTTATTAGGATTATAATAAAGCTAGTATGACAAAATTTGACAAAAGAGATTTTGAGTTATCTTTGCAGAACCTAAAATGTGTCAAAAAACGTGATTTTTAAAATTATCTCCAAAATGGTCAATTTCATGAACATGGTTGGATTCATTGAACCCTTTTGTGCAAGAAAATGTATACTTTTATATAGATTAAATGAATAATGAAGGAGTTACAGCAGTTTTACGGAGGCTATGCTGAGGGTCCACACCCTCCCTTAAATACGTGATTATGGCATGATATCGGACGAGAGTTTGGATGAGGGTCAATGAATGAATGAATGAAATGAATGAAAACGTGATTTATTAAGCGCATTTCCAAAAACACGATCAATGCGCTGTACAGGAATTATATAATATAAAAGATAAGCATAATAAAAATTGCTATCTACCAAAGATAGCCCTTGTTTTCCTCAACCAATTTTGACCGACTTAAATTCTTGTGAAAGTTAATGAAATGGCCCTTCGACTAAAATGAATTATTTGACAAATTTGAGCACCATCTTACTAATTAAGTCCAAAAGTTTAACTCGCAACTACTTCAACAACTAGCAATCCAATTAATGTCTGGTTTTGCATTCAAAGTCACACAAAACATAAATTTACGCGCAACAACAATTGCTATTTTGTTTTTTGTTTGCAAATAAAGTCCTCATTTCATCTTACGAACTTGCACTTGAAGAAATTATCAAATGCACATTGATAATCATATCTAAGACGGTTTTCTTTCTTCAGTTCATTCTTATTTAACCCAATTATCTGCTCCGGATCGTACCTTAGACATTGATATAGATCGGTAGTTTACGCAATTAGATTTCAGATCACAGGTTAACCGCCACCTACGTCTTGTTTGTATTACAATCAGTGAACGTTTGAATGATTTTCTTCGCCAGCGGCATTGTATGCTACATGTATTCAAAGGAATTCAGTAGCAAACCGTAACCCAATGAGATCTATATGCTGATTGGCCATATACGTTTTAGGTATGATTGCATCCCTAATTAAGATTCTGGTGAAACATTCAGATGCCGCGTTTTAATTGGTTACTCAAATCAGCGTATCATGTAAACGACCAATCAGGAAAACTGACAGGAGGTGTGCAGATGGTTAACCCACATATAAACGTCGGGGTGAACACAATCGGTCACGCAAATCCTTGCAGTAGCGTGACTCTACACCGGGGAATTAACCTAATATAAAATCACGGTGTGTGTTGCTGACTTTACGCAGGACTAATAGAATGCTCTTTTCATTGATTCCGGAATACACATAGAGCTAAAACCGATTCATGAAGAACACCACTTAGAAAATGTAAAAGATTGAAAAGCTATAGCGGGCTCTGCTTCTTCTTGTCCTAATAAGTACTATGGTTTTACGCTCACAATCCAAAAATGTAAATTCACAGAACTCATGAATATGTGTGCCAAGTACATAAAGGGTTCAACAAAAGAAAGTATACACTTTGTTTATGTCATTTTGAGTAACATTCAAATTTTTTTGGTGACCAAACAGGCTAGAGTGGCATTTAGATGAATCTTTTAGGCATCATTTGATACCAAATTTGCCCCCTAACATCAAAGATAAACCATGATTAGCACCATTTGTTAGATCAAGAATAACCCCTGAGTAATCCCTGAGCTCTACATTAATATATAGACAATGACCAAAGTAAGGCAAAGATCCACCATCAGCTCACCTATCAAAAGATCTCCCTCGTTCAAGATTCACCACTTATAAAAATCAATTAGGTAATGATTCACACCATGTCAAATTTTCTTAGGAAAAGATTAGTCGTTTAGATTGCATCTAATATGTGCCTAACCCTGAGGGGGTAGGGTCAAGATTCAATTGATCCCTGCATAAATACTCATTAACGTTGTTTTTAGTCTGTTTTCATTATTTCCAGATCATATCAGTTTCGTCTATTATCCCCTGTGGAAGTTAATACGAGAGTTTTAGTGCCCTTCATATCCAGTCATGCAGAGTACTTACAGTCAACACAATAAGGCCAAACAAAGAATATAGTCTGCCTGGTTTTTTTGATTTTTTTTTATTTTAGAAAAAAGGCTATGAGGTATGCGTTTTTTGTTGTTGTTGCTTCAGAGAACATTTTTTCTAAATATAAAAAATCAAATCAAATCAAATCAAATCAAAAAATCAAAAAAAGAAGAAGGTTTTTTAGGCCTCAGCGCATAGACATACCATTCACATACCAATGCGGGCGGGCTTCTAAGACAGATTATCTTCTTTGTTTGGCCTAAGTAACCGACCAGGTATTGAATGTGCTGATAACTCTAAAAGTATAACTCCTGCATACACATTTTTAATTATAAAGTTGTAGAGAAATGTCTCCTAATTTGAGATATCGCATGCTAGGAATGGTTGACTATCAAGTAAATTACAATCCGAAATGTAAGGTCAAGTCTGATTTTCATTTTCACATTTTTCTTTTCAACACGGGGAGAGTATGACAGGTAAAGCGTGTGTGCCGTATTGATCAACCGTAACAATGCGGCCGGCCGACTATCCAACAACCAGGGCATCGGCACGGTAATTAGCACAACCACTACCAGTATAATCAATATTTTGCCGGTTTGAGTCCCTGTGTACAAACGCAAAATGCGAAAATGAAAATCGTATTTGACATTACAGTTGTGATTGGGATAATCAACCATTCGTAACGTGCATTATCTCAAATGAAAGAAGATACATTTTCCAACAACTGTATAATTTAATATGTCTATTTAGGATTCAGTACATTTATTACCTGATCAGTTACTTATTGTGTTGACTGTATATGTCAGCCGTACTGTTTTAAGGCCCTGTCACACCATGGCGTATCGCCTGAACGTATGCCAACGTATGCGAAAATATTAACAATACGTTGGTGTACGTTGGTGTACGTTGGTGTACGCTGATAAAAGTTATGGGTAAGTTGGGGATACGTCGTTTACGTTAAGAGCACGCTGTGATACGCTGTGAACATTTGGAACACGTCGAGCCCGCGAAAAATGATTGAGCATGTTCAAAATTTCTCGGCGTACTCAACGTGTGCTTAATACGTTCTGCATAAGTTCCCTGTACGTTCGTGGTACGTTAGACATACGTTGACATACGCTGACATACGTTAGAGGTACGTTACTCGTAAGTTGTTATACGTTGATGTACGTCGGCTGAAAATATATAGCTATCTAGCATTGATAAAAACCAAAATATTGCAATTCGTTGGGAAGTTGGACGTTCTTGGACTCTGACAATTTTCGAGCTATTTTATGTATACGTCGGCATACGTTCAGGCGATACGCTATGGTGTAACAGGGCCTTTAAGGCCCTGTCACACCATGGCGTATCGCCTGAACGTATGACTACGTATGCGAAATATCGAAAAATACGTTGGTGTACGTTGGTGTACGCTGATACAAGTTAGGGGTAAGTTGGGGATACGTCGTTTACGTTAAGAGCACGCTGTGATACGTTGTGAAAATTTGGAACACGTCGAGCCCGCGAAAAATTATTGAGCTTGTTCAAAATTTATCGACGTACTCAACGTGTGCTTAACTTACGTTCTGCATAAGTTCCCGATAGGTTCGTGGTACGTTAGACATACGTTAACAAACGCTGACATACGTTAGACATACGTTGACATACGCTGACATACGTTAGAGGTACGTTACTCGTCGTAAGTTATAGGTTGGAGTGATGGACCTATAGATTTACCCTTCTAGATATTTTAATAGTTATCATCTAGGCTGCGTTTACTAGAACTGGCAACACTTGTCCCGCCGTGTACGAAACTCAATTTCTGCAGCGGCATAAGTCACGTGTTCGTTGTACGCCGAGGATACGTTGAGGATACGTCGAACACGGCAGACATACGCTACGAATACGTTAAGCATACGTTGGTCATACGCTCGCCGATCGCATACGCTGTGATACGCTGTCATAAGTTTGTTATAAGTTAGTGATACGCTACCAATACATAAGTCATACGCTATGTATACGTTCAATACGCTATGGATACGCTATGGATACGTCCATTCCATCACCGATGTCGACTTTTCCTACGCACTTCGTTGGGAAATTGGACGTTCTTGGACGTTCTTGGACTCTGACAATTTTCGAGCTATTTTTTTGAATACGTCGGCATACGTTCAGGCCACGTTCAGGCCATACGCTATGGTGTGACAGGGCCTTTAAACTTTATTGAGTGGAAACCAGTTTCTTCAGATTTTGTACAATACCTTATATGAATATGTTTGTTTGAGATAATACTAAAGTTCCAGTGTAAAAAAGCTATTTGTGAACAATGAATCGTTTGAGGAAATAAAGGTCAAATAAACTCCTACTAGTGATCTCTCTATTTTAATCCCTGTACTATTTTGACGGAATAAAGGTCAAACAAACTCCTATTAGTGATCTCTTGATTTTAATCCGTATGCTATTTTGACGACCATGCTCTTTCCCAACATCTTTATAAAGTTGGTAATTAATATTCATTAATGGCACGTTTTGATAAAAGTTGTTTGTGGTTAACAGATTGTAGAGACAGACAGTGTAAGAAACTCTAATCTGAAATAATTGCCCTTTGATGTTGTTTTCCATCTCAAGTGATCGGATTTAACGTAGACTAACCTAACTTTATAACTGACTATCCCGCAGCTATAGATGTGAACTTTAATATTCGACGTATCACATCGCTAGCTAAGCAGCTACGTGTGACAGAATTTAATTATTCACACTATCTTTAAGCTTTGTAATAGAATAAAATTGTAACGACCTTGTTCTACTTGCGAATATACGGATATGTCTACTCAAAATTATACCATCTAGTAGAATTTTACAAAACTAAATTAATGTATTGCAAATGTTTCAACATTTACCAATAATAAAGGTGAGCGATACACGTATACAAGTTTTTATCTTCTTTTCGACTTGTACATTGTATACTGCTATATTACCTAATATTTGTTCTGGTGAGCATTTTTTTTACTCAATCAATCTTTATTCAACAATTAAAAGACCGTACAGAAATTCCAGGATACGGGATGGACGGATCCATCCCATATAGGAAAGACAAGGAACAACAACAACAATTATACATATATTAAAAGATTTACACACACGTACATCACAAGCCTACATAAAATAATTAAAGCTGAAACCAGCAGGAAATGGGGTCTGCCCTAAGTCTTAATATATGGACACTCTATCCAAGAAGGTTCGTGCCTTGCATTCCAAATTGCGTAACTACAAATAGTCGGGTATCTACAGAGGGTTAGTGTGCACCCCCCCCCCCCCCCCAGGACTCCCCCAAACCAACTTTTTTTACTTCCTATTATGATCCTAAGACATAATCAGGATGTTAACAAAAATATTTTCATAATGCTAAGGGGTTATGCAAGATGGCGTCCAAAATGGCCGCCATAACTGGTAAAATCTCATAAAATGACATATAGCAATCAAATTGTATAGTGAAAGTATAGTTTTAATAGTGGGATGTATGTATTAGACCACTAGACACTCATATCCAGAACTTTTGCTATGTTAACACACCTAAATCCAAGATGGCCGCCAAAATGGCCGCCAAAATTGGTATAATTCCATATATTGGCATATATAAACCAACATGTATGATCAGAGTAGAGTTTTAACAATGGGATGTATGTGTTAGACCACTAGAAACTCAAATCTAGTATTTTTGCTTTGGAAACATACCTTAAAACCAAAATGGCCGCCAAATTAATGGCCAAAAGTGGTCAAAATTCCATAAACTAGCATAATATCAACCGAAATGTACGATAAAAAATATAATTTTAATGATGGGATGTGTGTGTGACCACAAGTAACTCATATCCAGTATCTGTGCTCTGTTATCATAGTTCAAAATCCAAAATGGCTGCCAAAATGGCCCCCAAAATGGTTCCTAAAGTGGTTGCAAAATTGTCAAATTCCATGAAATGGGATAATATCAACCTAAATGTATGATGAAAATATAGTTTTAATGATGGGGGTGTATGTATTAGACCACTAGTAACTCATATCTAGTATTTTTGCTTTGTTAGCATACTTAGAAATCCAAAATGGCCCCCAAAATGGGTCCCAAAATGACTGAACAAATTGTCGAAATTCCATAAAATGGTATAATATCAACCAAAATGTACGCTGAAAGTATAGTTTTAACATTAGGATGTATGTATTAGACCACTAGAAACTTATATCCAGTATATTTGCATTGTAATTACATACTTTAAATCCAAGATGGCCACCAAAACGGCCGCTGTAAATATACAAATAGTCTACATGAGTGTATGATAATCCACAATAGATATTGTAATAGTGTATATTACATCACATTCACCAATAGTAGTATGTTCGAAACTGCTAAGCTATTGCTTTTAGATATAAGGCCCACCTCTGTGACAATTTTGACTCTGTATCACTTTCCAAAATGGCTTCCAGAGTAGTGAAGTTGTTGTTAAATGACCTAAAACAATTGTTTTGTATTGTAAATGACCATACTATGTAACCAATACCCCCAAATCTAATAAGACAGCATTCAATATATGTCTATGATAAAGCCTAGGGGCTGTAGATCTATTTTGAGTATTTTAAAATATCCAAGATAGCTGCAAAAGGTTAAAATAACTGAAAAACAGTATTAGATTTATTGTTAGTGTTACATTAGATATGAACAAAAGATTTTATCAGTAGATTTTAATCCACCCAGTAAACGTATCTGTATGTGACAAGGTATGTCATCGAATGGTATAGACTCCATATTTTGATCAATATTGGTGGCCACATGTGGTAATTATTTAGACCATTTGGAGGTTATCATACACTCATGTAGACTATTTTTACATTTACTGGTGGCCATCTTGGTTTTAAAGTATGTTATTACAATGCAAATATACTAGATATGAGTTACTAGTGGTTTAATACATACACCCAAATGTTAAAACTATACTTTCATCATATATTTTATTTGATATTATCCCATTTTATGGAATTCCAACAATTTGTTCAGTCATTTTGGGACCCATTTTGGGGGCCATTTTGGATTTCTAAGTATGTAAACAAAGTACAAATACTAGATGAGAGTTACTAGTGGTCTAATACATACATCCCATCATTTAAACTATATTTTCATCATACATTTAGGTTGTTATTAACCCATTTTATGGAATTTGACAATTTTTGCAGCCACTTCGGGAACCATTTTGGGGGCCATTTTGGCAACAATTTTGGATTTTGAACTATGTTAACAGAGCAAAAATACTGGATATGAGTTATTAGTGGTCTAACACATACATTCCATCGTTAAAACTATATTTTCATCATACATTTCGGTTGATATTATGCTATTTTATGGAATTTTGACCATTTTTGACCATTTTTGGCCATTAATTTGGCGGTCATTTTGGTTTTAAAGTATGTTAACAAAGCAAAAATACTAGATATGAGTTTCTAGTGGTCTAACACATACATCCCATTGTTAAAACTATACTCTGATCATACATGTTGGTTTATATATGCCAATATATAGAATTTTACCAATTTTGGCGGCCATTTTGGCGGCCATTTTGGCGGCCATCTTGGATTAAGGTGTGTTAACAAAGCAAAAGTTCTGGATATGAGTGTCTAGTAGTCTAATACATACATCCCACTATTAAAACTATACTTTCACTATACAATTTGATTGCTATATGTCATTTTATGAGATTTGACCAGTTATGGCGGCCATTTTGGACGCCATCTTGCATAACCCCTTAGCATTATGAAAATATTTTTGTTAACATCCTGATTATGTCTTAGGATCATAATAGGAAGTAAAACAAGTTGGTTTGGGGGAGTCCTGGGGGGGATGCACACTAACCCTCTGTAGATACCCGACTAAAAGGAGAGCATTTTTAGATACATCATCAATAAATAAAAATTCCTTTAAAAAGGAATGGGCGCTCAAATGAACATGCTTCATTTGATTAATTACAATATATTAAATAATAAATCTAGATAGGACTTTTGATTAATTACAAATTATATTAAATATAATAATTTGGTCCTGAAGAAGTCAGAGCTAATCCTGACGAAAGTGTAAAGTCTTAAACTTGTCCGCCGGCGTACCCGTTAAGCTCTATACTCTATTTGGCTTCCTCTGGACAGTGGCGTAACTTACCAGACGCAGCTTGTACGCACGCGTATGTATATTCCGCCTTTCAACGCTCATGTGTATACGCCAGCGCCGCGAGTGTTATGTAGTGCAATTAGTAGAATACGAGGTTACGTCACTGTCTCGTGATGGCCAAATAGACTATAGATAGGATGTTTACATTATTTATATATTTATGTATTATATATTCTTTAACTATTTCTATAAATGACTTGTTAATCCAATTGAAGGATTATCTAATTAATCTATGCATTCATGATTTCATTTAGTATTGATCAATCAATCAATCAATCAATCAATCAATCAATCAATCAATCAATCAATCAATCAATCAATCAATCAATCAATCAATCAATCAATCAATCAATCAATCAATCAATCAATCAATCAATCAATCAATCAATCAATCAATCAATCAATCAATCAATCAATCAATCAATCAATCAATCAATCAATCAATCAATATTATTACATCTGTCAATATTCAATCAATTAATGATTTATGAATTCATCACTTCATTTATTCATCATTCAATGTGATTGATGAATAAAGTAATAATTTAAAATCTCCATCCTTTATAACGAGCGTGATATTCAGCCTCGTTTATAGTTCGTAAACGCCGATAGCACTCGTACACTATAACTTAACATTTCACTGTTACGTAAATGTTAGTAAGAGACCATCAGTAAACATGGCAGCCTCCATCTATAATATCTAGAAATACCAAATTGTGTAAGTTTTCGCAAACTGATGACAATACAAGGGCGTAGCGGGCGCCCAAAAACACTTTTCTTGGCTTTAGAATTAGTAAATTTAAATATTGCACTCATCCTATTTTTGTTCTCCCTGGTAATTAACCCACGTAACCCAATTTCTATACAGCTAAGAACACAATTGTACTCCCCTGAATTGATGTCCGAAATTCTTAAACAGCTAAGAAAGTTTAATCAATCTCATTGGTTCTCAGAGAAATCGGCGACATCTAGATGAGACAACTTAACACGGGGAGGTGGGGCGAACGTTTTAACAGTGCGCCCGACCTTCACAATGCGTGGTTTGCTCCATAACGCGCACTTCTGCAGTGCGTCTTTTTACGCAAGGTTTACTCATTGCATATGTGATTGGATGGAATGTTTGTGGGTTATTCGATCCTAGCAGGGGTAAAAGTTGTCAAATGTGGACAATAAAATGTACTTATTTCTTTGATAAATGTCTAAAGTATGATTGTTTAAGAATGAGAATAAAGGTATTGTTTTTAGACCGTACCCGTGTTATATTGTCTGACATAAATTTATGCGTTCGATAGTATTATTTTTTGCGTAGAACAACTCCGCCGCATCTCTAATTAGTGAACTGTACCTTTCGGTCTTGCGATTATGGGCAGAGAAAATATTCATCTCAAATGGGATAGTAAGTTCAACAACATATATTGGGCGGAATGGTTCCACCATTAATTGACCAGCCTGGGATGTCAGCATAAAGCTTCAAGCTTAAAGGCATATTATGTGATTTTTTGTCCACATTTTTACAGAGATTTTTCTCTCTTATAATGCAGTTTTCAGTTATTCACAACTGTCACTGGTTTGACTATAACAGGAAATACTTTCCTGGACTCATAAATCTACATTGACTGAATTTCCCCCGTAAGATAACCCATCACAGCACTTTACTAAATCATAATGGAAATCTGCTTCCAATTTTCAGGATTTGTTCAACATATGTATTTCTTCATAAAGCATCCCGTGGGTGTGTTCAATTGTGTTGCGGTCGTAGCCGGAAATACTACTTGAAAAAAGCTACTCAGAAGATAAGTAAGTAAGTAAGTAGGTAAGTTTTATTTGGCATATCAAGACACAGAGATACAATACATCAGATCAAATATACAAATCTTAAAAAATTACAACAATTAACACACATAAATAAAACATGTAATGCCAAGGATAGCCCAAGAAAGCTCTAAGAAGGGCTTATTTCCATTGGGGTCCTTCATATATTAAAACAGCACATTATAAAAGATAAACTGTCGTGGTACTAAGACTACTTATTTCAAAATCTGATTTTGAAGTAACTAAGAAGCTTATTGCTATGTTACCTATAAGATATTTTGTTTGTTTATAAATGTAATTTGACACACAAAAATGCATTTCTAAGGAAATGGTGCAGATAGAGAGCGTTCCATGAAAATGATGGCATAATATGCCTTTAACATTGCTTCTAAACATATAGGCCTATACCAACTAATAGCAAACAATAGCTGGTAAATTTCTCTCCACGTTAACTGCTATGCCTACGGACGAAGAGCATTCACATTTCCTTTACATCTATTGTAGACTACCATTTCATATCAAGCGTAATTAAATTCTGAATATGTTTTGTACTTCAGCATCATGTCCTTTATACATTTCTAATATCAGATATTCGTTTTAAAATATTTTTAAAATCCTTAAGACAGGGACATTGCATAGTAGGCCCAGCCTTTGTATACATGTGCAGTTTCCCTCGAACTCTTGAGTAGGAACGTTTATGATCCGCAAACAATATTGTAAGCATTTAACAAAGTGCAATTCAATATAACCAGTAGGTAAGTCAACACTTTTCACGCGGCTGTTAGTTGTACCATAATACAAAATAGATTTTTCAGAAACCTTTCCCAATGTCCATAGTCTATCTCATGGATTACTGACGCAATACTAGGCATGGTTGTACTTATTTCAATGCATTTATCATGGTGATTCCAAATATGGTAATAAAATTTAATAATTTTGACATTTTTGAAACAGTTTGTGAAATTTTGGAATGTCGTCTGCAGAAGCCTGCCGCGTGGAAAGTGTTAACAGTTTATGTCACTATATGTGCTAACAGACATTCATTGAAGAACATTAAATAGATACTGGTAATACCATCCAAACAATCTGGGCCTCTATCTCGTCAATTGGTTTAACTCTCTGAATCCTTTGACTGCCTAGGGCGGGTATCCTACGCATATCCTATGTCTATTTTGAATCCCGCTTACTCAATAAGGGAATATATTCTATTTGCTTAAAGCGGTGTCAGATTCATGTTTTGAAATATAAAGAGAATGAATAACAAAAATCCACATATGCCTTCCTGTAGCCCGGTAGTGTTATGACACATGCTGAAATAATTGCGGTATGATGTAACTACAGGGTGGCCCTAAAAAGGGTGCACGTGTTCCACGACATTGCCCTCATTGATCACTCGGTGATTACTCGGTATTTGGCTGTAAATCTTTATATAATCTGAAATGAAAGAGGATTTAGTTGGCTTCCAAATGCCATTTATTTCTCAATCTACAGATATACATGATCAACAACGAGCACTGGAAATCGGGCTGCTGCCACTTTTAGAAAAATATGGTTTATGTGGAATGTGTCATTTATTCATTAAACATTACAGTATTTGGATTTGAAGTCTGTGTGAGCTTTGAGATAACTAAATAACCTGTCATATGCTGTTTGTTTTGTCGAATTTGCTTGAGTCTATCCAAAGATATGCTTGTTTTTACCACGAGAAACAAGATCAAACTTGTGCCAGGTTTTTGAAAGATTATTTTTTGAAAGATTCATCCATCAATCTTACCGTTATGATCCGTGAACCGTGTCACGCTGGATTATACACATTGTGAGGCAATCGTTTTTAGGTGGGGCGGCATTGTTTGGTATATCAAAAGGACAAATGTCGTGGCCCATCGACTAGGATCGATAAACTTAATGGTTACTTTTCGAGAGTAGAAACAGGGGATTAAAAACTTACCGGTAAATCTTACCCGTTAATCTTACCAATTAACTTTGCAGTGCCTCAGTAGAAACACGCTCTATAGTTCATGTCGATTATCGGATCATCTACAGTTCGCTTCGATTTCTCGATACATATGTGATTGTGTGTGTGATTGAATGTTCGAAGTACTAGATTGCACGAGCTAAATCGTATTTGGGTTGAGGGCGCTGTCATGGATCTTCACATGCATGGCTCGCGGGGAAAAACGGATGAGGCTAGATAACTGACTCGAGAAAGTTAAATAGACACTTGTGTGACTGATGATAAATCACGTGGGTAGCGTCCGATTTTAAATAAAGCAGTCGTCACATAAACTCATACATGATGTACATTGTCCACCAGTCACGTGTTAACCCTGGTGTCAAAACGGGAAAACTTTTATGCCGGGCTGCCATGTCCTTTCCCCCTGAAATGTTTCGACATGTTCAAGGTTGATTGTTAAATGTTAATGAATCATAGAGCGTGTTTCTACTAGGGAACATACCGTTAATTACAGGTAAGTTTGCCTAGTAGAAACAGCTAGATACCGTTAAAAATCGGTATTTTTTATAACCGCAAAAACCTTCACAAACCAGGTTTGGTACCGGTAAGAAACGGCAAGTTTCCCAGTAGAAACAGCCAGCCGATTAATCTTACCGTATGTTCTGTGAACTGTGTCACGCTGGAGTATACACATTTGTGAGGCAATCTTTTTCAGGTGGGGCGGTATTGTTTGGTATAACAAAAGGTCAAATGTCGTGGCCCTTCGACAAGGATCGATACACTTAGCGGTAACTTTTAGTGAGTAAAAACAGGAGGGATTGCTGATGAGGCGGTTTTAGTAACGATGACGTCACAATATATGGTTTGGGTATCCCGGGGGTTATCCTATCAGTACTTTCGACACAGACAACCGGGCGCGAATTTTAAATAATCACAGGTTGTGGATGTGCAGTTTAAATTCGTTTCATTGGATGTTATAGTTCTGTGTTAAATTAAACTGATCAATATACATCAGATAATTAATAGCACTGTTCTCCTTCAAGTTATTCCGATATTGACATAATAAATGAGCAATTTAATTGAAGTCTCTCCATACATGTATAGTCTCAGGATAAAGACAACTTTGTTTTCAATCCACGGTTCCGCTCAACGCTGATCAGGATTGCATTATTAGAGCGATATACCACACTGTGATTTACAAGGAAGGAGCGACATAATCGTTGGCAGATAGGAGTAAGTGCAAAGATGAGAGTAAGTGCAAAGATGAGAGTAAGTGCAAAGATGAGAGTAAGTGCAAATATTAGAGTAAGTGCAAATATGAGAGTATGTGCAAAGTCTAGAGGTGTCGACAGCACAATACAGCAAGAGAGGCGTATCCTTTATGTAAGATATTCATAAGTTAGGCCTAAAACAAAAGAGTTTGATTGGCCTAACCCGACCGACCCTAAATACATTGCCGACCCTGAATATTTTTAGGAAAAAATAAAAATAATAAAAAATATTTAAAAAAAAAAAATTAAATAAAATAAAATAAAAATTGGTACAAAAGTATTAAAATGTCTGACTGTTTGCTTTCATTTTCGGCTATTTTAAGTCCCCAAAGTAGGTGATTTAATTTTTTTTTTTAAATCCCGACCGACCTACCCTATTTGTTTTTGTCATGTTAGGCAAATTAAACCATTTTTTTAGGCCTTAGACTAGTGTAAATCCTTTAACATGTTTAATCGGAATTGAGGATTTTAGGATTTTATGTTAGATTAATTCCGTGCTGTCTTACATCAAGAGAGAGGGAGTCCTACGATGAGACGAAGCGTTTATAGCCATCACCGCCCGTCCCTAGTCGGAGGGCTAGTAGAGACTGGATTGTTGGACAGGAAGTCAGGGTGTATTATATAATTGGCTTTGTACAAAAATCCTTTCTGCTGCGTTCGTCCAATAAAGGCATCGATGCAAACAAGATCAGGAAGCCCTTTACCCATGGTCCATGGCTAAGATCATGAATTCAAATAACTATGTTGTCACAACGCCGCGGGCGGGGTGTTGCAATTACAGCATATTATAAGCAGGACCGTGACAAAGATTCTATTCTCCCAAATTAACATTTGTCAAGAGTTTTGAAGCACATTCATCCCCCACCATGCGTGTTTTTATTAGAATGTGGATAAAACGTTTAAGTCTTAATTAAGATAATTACATGTAGGCGAATTAGGCGAGACAGCGAAATCCATACCCTGGACTCCATAGTAAAAGCTACTTTTACTCTAACCTTTTACGATGACACGAAAGTAATACCTTCCTAATACACTTTCCACTCGGTAGTCGTCTGCAGACGACAGTCCCAATTATTTAATTTCATCACCATATTTGGAATCACCCTGAGAAATGCATTAAAAGTAGTACAAACATGCCTAGTATTGGTTCAGTAATTCTTGAAATAAATTTTGAAAGTTGGGAAAGGTTTCTGAAAAATATGTTTTGTATAATATGGTAAAACTAATAGCCGCGTGGAAAGTGTTAATTTTGTAAGCCGAAATTGCAATTTTAGAGCCCAAGTTCACGTTGTTTTATCAGTTTAAACATTAGAAATTTAATTTATACTATACAATTGCTTTTTCCCTCTGAAATGTGACATTTGAATTATTTCAATTTAATATAGAGAAGTGTATGGCTTTTCAAGAAGCACGGCGTGGCTTACGGCGGATCTTATTTGATCCAAAACTAGGAAGCATAAAAGTACTTGTATGCAATCACATAGGCTTATGCTGTGACAAAATACTAAATATAGGCAAATGTAAATAACGGGAAAAAACATTTATTTAAAAATCCGAGTTCCGAATCTGCTATGTCGTCATAAACTCTCATTTATGGATAACATTATTATTGCTTATGCAATACCAATATGTTGAGGTGAAATCAAAACTAATTGAATTTGCCAACGGCACTAAGTTGCCAGTTGTTAATTTCTGGCTCGCGCGGGTTTTCCACTTGGCTAGATCGCGACAATAGGTCAGCTGTTACATTCATCGGAACCCTCCCCGCGCGTCTGGGTTCGCCCGATCACCTTTTTGTGTATCACAATCCTCCGGGTTTTTCTACGACGAGGTATATTCTCTATGTTGTTCTGGATCCAAAATCTTCTCCTTGCGTTTCTCTTAACTTAAAGGTAGATGTTCCGATTTTCAACTTGAAGTTTTCTATTCTACATGAAAGATCATCCTTAAAAAAGTCGTGTTCCAAAGTTTGAGTTGCATAGCTCTAATGGTTCTTATTTTAGACGCACAAGATACTGTGAACTGTACCCATTGAGTAGTACACAAATTATATCGGTGGTTACCACCACCATTCGCGGTAATTCGACGTTATTTCATCGATTTCTCCGTAATTATACCGATTTAGGCCGTCAAATTTCAGTATGATGATGAGAAAAATACGAGCTTTCATATGATATGAAAATCTCCGTATGTTTGAAATAATTCTGTGTTACGAAAATGTGATCGGGTCATGATCTTTAAGTGTCCGACGGCAATGACATTGATAATTAGAATTGATGCGAGCTAAAACAAATTTAAGTAGGAAGGCAGTATCATTTGAATTTTGAATGATTTTGCGGTTCAACTAGACTTTATAAATTGTTATTTTTGGCAACATTTAATTCAAAACGGGAATGCATGAGAGTACTTGTATTTTGCAATGACATTGATAATTAGAATTGATGCGAGCTAAAACAAATTTAAGTAGGAAGGCAGTATCATTTGAATTTTGAATGATTTTGCGGTTCAACTAGACTTTATAAATTGTTATTTTTGGCAACATTTAATTCAAAACGGGAATGCATGAGAGTACTTGTATTTTGCAATGACATTGATAATTAGAATTGATGCGAGCTAAAACAAATTTAAGTAGGAAGGCAGTATCATTTGAATTTTGAATGATTTTGCGGTTCAACTATAGACTTTATAAATTGTTATTTTTGGCAACATTTAATTCAAAACGGGAATGCATGAGAGTACTTGTATTTTGCAATGACATTGATAATTAGAATTGATGCGAGCTAAAACAAATTTAAGTAGGAAGGCAGTATCATTTGAATTTTGAATGATTTTGCGGTTCAACTATAGACTTTATAAATTGTTATTTTTGGCAACATTTAATTCAAAACGGGAATGCATGAGAGTACTTGTATTTTGCAATGACATTGATAATTAGAATTGATGCGAGCTAAAACAAATTTAAGTAGGAAGGCAGTATCATTTGAATTTTGAATGATTTTGCGGTTCAACTAGACTTTATAAATTGTTATTTTTGGCAACATTTAATTCAAAACGGGAATGCATGAGAGTACTTGTATGTAATAATACCTTACAAGCTGCTACAGAACACCCGCAAGTAGTGGTTAAGGGAATTTTTCTTTGTAAAGTTATTTAAAGAACAAATATGCTATTTGTATTACGATCTATGTATACTATTCTCCCGGTTGCGTATACCGTACGGTTGCAGATTTTCGCCTTCTCGGTACGGTAATGTCGCCTTACATTCGTAGCATTTACGCGCGCGCGCTTTTAATCCACCTATATTTATATGCGTGTGTGTACAGTTCTTCGCATGGTTCTTCGCCAGACTTTAGAGGTATAGTCTATTTGTTTGTAATTGTTTAAAGAACAAATATGCTATTTGCATTACGATCTATATACTGTATGGAGGCCTATAATACTGATTGCATATACCGTACGGTAGCATATTTTCGCCTTCTCGGTACGCTAATGTCGCCTACCATTCGTAGCATTTACGCGCGCGCGCTTTTAATCCACCTATATTTATATGCGTGTGTGTACAATTCTTCGCATGGTTCTACGCCAGACTTTAGAGGCATAGCCTATTTGTCTATCACGAGACAGTGACGTAACTGCGTCATGTAATGATGATTGCAGGACTACTCGAGGCGCTGGTGTATAATACGCACACCCGTAGAAAGGCGGAAATACATGCGCGTGAGTATATGTTGCGCCTGTACAATTACGTCACTGTCCAGATGAAGCCAATTAGAGTATAGAGTAGGCCCCGCGACTAAGAGCAATCAATAACGCACAGTGACGTTGGTTTTAAAAATTGGACTGTGGCTTCATAGTTGTATTTTCCGATCATGTAAATGGTGACGAATCATTTAATTGTATAGAAGTTATATAATTGGCGAGTTCAGGCTACTGAGGGAGACCTATAGTTGACTACAATGGATCTATCGCGTCCCCACATCATGTTTTGAATTCCAAATAATTATCGGAGGAACTCTTAGGCATCATGATAGAAGAAGATGACATCTTCAACTCACATGATGTGATAGCCTTATTTACAAATACTCCTATCGAGCAAGACTGGAGAAGGACGTCACACTCAAAAAGAGAACAAAACTCAACACAGAAGACCTAATAGAGCTCTTATAATTTGTGCTAACAACCACCTTTTTCGTATTTCGAGGATACGTCTACAAACAGAAGTTCGGAGCCGCCATGGGCAGTCCTGTCAGCCCCATCATTGCTAACTTGTTCATGGAATGGCTATAACAGGAAGCTATCGCTACAGCACCCAGCACTTGTAAACCAAAACTGTGGAAGCGCTATGTAGATGACATCCTCGAGATCATCAAGAAAGACACTACACAACAACTAACATACCACCTTAACACAATTGACGACACGGGTAACATAACGTTCACGCACGAAGAGGAAGACAAGGACAGATTCCATTCCTCGACACCCTCATTGTCGGAAAAGCAGATGGCTCTGTGAAGTTATTAATTTACAGGAAAAAGACGCACACGGACCAGTACCTAAACTTCTCGTCACAACATCCTCTACATCAAAACTTGGGAGTCATACGAACACTGTTTGACAGAATGAACAAAATTGTCACAGATGAACCAGATAGGATTGCAGAGGGGAAAAGGATCAAAGAAGCATTAGGACGGTGTGGATACCCCAGCTGGACTTTCACAAGAGTACAACAAATGAAGGACAAGACCACAACGAAAGCCAAGAAAAAGGATGACACCAAAGAGAACAATGGCACGGTGGTTATCCCCTACATCCAAGGTGTGTCTGAAAGACTACAAAGGTCCTTTAAGAAGTACAACATCCGGACTGCAATGAAACCTTACAACACACTTAAACGGCTATTAGTGCATCCCAAAGACAAACGAGACACGTTACAGACCATCAATTGTGTTACAAGATCCCTGCCACTCTTGTGACAAGTCCTACGTTTGTGAGACAGGCCGTCTGTTTGGAACAAGGCTAAATGTACACAAGAAAGATGCCAAGAAAGTTAGCAACAAGAAGTTCACGAGAGCCAACAGAAAAGATTCTACGACGGAACAACATAAATCAGCTGTCACAGACCACATAGCACAAGAGAATCACACAATCAATTGGGACGGGGAAACAATCCTTGACAAAGACTATGACAAACAAAGCGATGGATAAGAGAATCCATTTGGATACGCAGGCAGGGGGCCAAAATCATCAACCCGACGAGGGTATTTATTCTCTAAATCATGTCTACGATCCACTGTTAACACCTGAGCTTCCTGGGACCGTGAGTGCAAGTAAATCTCGCGGGAAAAACAAGTGGATCAAGTCACTACTGAAGATGTCTTCCGAACGGGAAGACGAAACTGTCTAGTCATGTGAGTAGATAATTGGATTTGTACAACAAAACATTTTAATCATTTCAATCTACAATCCTGATGAATTTATTCAAAGAATTAATGAGGGAGATATACTCTGATGTGACGTTACTTATCATAACGAAAGCGAGGCCAATATTGGTAAATTACGTCACATGACACCAATGTTTTCGTAATTAACCAATATTGGCCTCGCTTTCGTTATGACTAGTGATGTCACATCAGAGCATGTCTCACTCTTTAGCTTGAAATCGCCAATTACGAATAACGTCTATTGTATGGATGCTAAGTAGCCTTTCAAAGTTTCAATATCTTCTAACTGATGCGGCACACCCGATTTTTAACAAGCGCATACGAGAACCGCGAAACCACGGGCGACCGCCTTTCATATGATATATTTGATAATACATCATTATTATAATAGTAAGCAAAACATATAAATTGCGACATTTGGGCTTCCCCTTGCACGATGATTTTAAAGTAGGTGCCACTTTCCTACTTCTGAAAGATTGTTGGCTCTGAAAAGAGCCGTTCAGATGGATTGCCTCTTCCCACTGAACAGAGATGGTGGCTCTGAAAGGAACTCTCAACGTAGGTTCCCCTGGCCTACTATAAATGTGGCTCTTATAAAAGGACTGCCCTTTGACTAATGGAAATAACGTAGACTGCTCCTTGATTACAAAAAGTCTATAGCACAGTAGTGCGGTCACTGATCTGTAAGGGTCGTCTGATAGGCCTACTCTTTATTGTACATGTGCCACTGATGTGTATTTCCAAATAAATAAAAATAAAATGAGCGCGTACTGTGTGACGATTTGCTTGGATATGCTCGCGTTGAGTTGCACGCATCTTGGACTCCGGCATCACCCCCTATGCTGATGAATAGAAACGCAAATTTAGTGGTTTTAGTGGTATCGTTGGAGAAGAAGACAAAACAGCTATCCATCGATATGCAACACAATATTAATATATCGAGAAATATTGAAGAAATTGGCGATTGAAAATAATTTCTTGGTTTTTTTTTGTGTGTGAGGAGTTTAGGTTCTACTTGAGTTTTGGGGTTTTTTTGGCGAGCTGTGAGGGTGAGTAAATATACACTGCAAATATAAGGAGTAAGAAGTTGCCGTGTAAAAATAGTTGAGTAGAAAGTTGAGTACCTTTTTACCCTCGAAGGAGTAAAACTTATACTTAACGGTTGATTAAAACTGTCATGTACTGGATGGGTTAAAAATAAAAGGTGAATTACAAAAAATCGCGGCGGCCGAGTAAAATTTACTCAACTTTTGATCTTTGACATACATTTGGCAGACTCTGACCTGCTATATGAGCAAACTTTATGCGTAAAAGGAGTAAAACCTTGCCCAAGTCACGTGAATAAAAGCCCGGCAAAAGCAAGATGGCTGATGATGGAACGGCAGAAGTTGTTAACGTTGTCATGGTTGTGGGGGATGAAAGACTCATCAAGCTGATTATGAGTGCTTCCAGGATCATAATATGGCATTGGCAGTGGTTAAGAACCAGAAATTGCTGTCGGACAGCGAGTATAACGCTAGGAATCTGAAAAACCAGATGTAGCGGTGAGCAACGGTGTAACGGACAGTGCGTGATCTATATTTCACTGGCTATCACGCATTGTTCGTTGCTCCATAGCAAACCGCGTACAACACAACAGGGCCTTTAGCTTGACCAGTCGTCACACGGTAGAATAGGATATCGCTGAATGCAAGGTTACTTTGTTATGTATTCATTTGTTAGCCTTTGTTCTGTTTTTAAAAAAAAAAAAAAGATAACTCAAATAACCATAGAACCCTGTTTATGTTTTTAGTACTGCCTGTGAATGTGTATTAATGCATATATCGTGTTTCAACTTTCAGGTTGTGAAGAGACAAAGGGCCCTTGATTTTAATGTTTCTTTCCCATGTTGAGTATGTTTTACTCAATACAGGCTGCTATATCATAATTAAGTTTAACCACCTGGTTGAGTAAAAACGAACCCTGTACGTGGGGTAAACTTTACTCAACACTGGTTGAGTAAGTGGTTGAGTAAAGATTTTACTCTGTTATTGAGTACAATTTTACTCAATATCCGAGTAAATTTTTACTCGCCATGAATAGAGTAAGTTTTACCCCGCGGTTGAGTACAAAAGGGAACAACGCTTCTAGTTGAGTAAAGAAGAGTAAGTTTTACTCAACAAGGGTTGAGTAAAGATTTTGCTCAGATGTGGAGTAAAATTTTGCACAATATCGGAGTAAACGTGTTACTCAATCAAGTTGAGTAAACTTTACTCAACTAGAAGCGTTGTTCCCTTTTTACCATTCCAAAGAGTAAGATTTTACCCTAACTAGAGTAAAAAAAATTAAGAGTGTAGTAAGTTATGTCATACCTGAATCAGTCGGCAAATGTTCTCATAAGGTATTTTACATTGTTGACGAACTTCCCCTCCCCCCATCACCACCCATACACACACAATAAAACGTTGTGGGTTTAGACGGTGGTTTTTGTTTTGTTTTGTTTTCGTTTATATTATGGAAAATACACTAACAATATTTCTCTAGTATTTCGGTATAAAACAGATGATTTAATGTCTTCCTCATCCTCTTTCTGTTCTTAATCGAAAAAAATGACAAATTGCACTCTTGTCTAAATGACAAATCCTACCATACTTACTTCCCGTTCCAGATATTATGGTTACCAAATGTTCCTCTTTCTCTTAGACCCGTTCCATTTCAATGGAATCTTTATATATTTAATCCTCAATAGTGTTGTATTAATCAAAGATGAAATATGATGATATCTATAGGATTTCTCAGTGAATTATTTATAACTGATACAGCAATTAGGCTAGATGATAATTGTAGCATGCAATTGTTATATAAATTATGTGAACATAGGGTTTATATTTTAATTTTTAAAAATTGCACATCATTTAACGGAAAAATGAGACTACATATTTGACTGACTCTGTATTTAAAGGGGCACTGAGAGCTGTGTATGGGAGTGCGCCCTCAATATTTCTGGAAATCATTTTTGTTGCACCTACGTACTTCTTAGGTATGTACTAACTACCAGCTGACCGTTTAACTTAATTTGCCGTCTATCACATGAAATCATCAGCATCGCTCACCACATAACTTGCTTCAACCAAATTTCGAGTGCCATTATTCAACCGTTTCTCCATAAATCATTACTTCAGGGTTCCTACATACCTTATCTATCGCAACAATTCCTTTTTTCCCAATTTAATTTTTCTCAGCAATCTCTCAATGCCCCTTTAATATTGGTCCAGGATCTCTCGCTCTTTCTCTTTATAGACTTTATTTCATTCAAACCTGATGTGTAATTACGCATGACAACAATAATAGTACTCGAACTACACAAATCAACATAAATCTGATAATAGCAATAATTTACTGGTGCCGTGTTCTGCAATGTCTGCTTATAACCACCCGGACGGAATCTTCTCAAATGTAAAACACACTGCTAATCCAGCGCACAGCTTTATTCCGTGTGCCAAATGACGTCACGGGTGATAGGACAAGATAATGCTGTAAAGAGTTCGATCTTAAATGGGCCATTAAAGGGATTTAGCATGACCCTTAAGATTACTGAACAATGCAAATTAGCAAACGATGTAACGTATTAAATAAATCAAATCCTTACAAAATTCGGTCCTTGACCAATTTGATTTGAAGAGTAACTGTTGAAATTGTTATCATAAACTAGGCCTATATATAAATATTTCAACTAATAAAACACTTGCACTTTTGAGAGTAATAACTTGTCAAACCAAATATGTATTGGCAATATAAAGGTGCACACACCGGATTTGGTTGCTTCTTGTTGAACGTTGGTGTGTTATACGCGTTCGCAATCAGTATCAGAAATTAAAACATGAATGCTTCGGTATCAAAAATGTGCGGCAACTCCAGATGCGCTCTTTTATGGGTACTGCTAATGCAGACGATATTGTGTCCTCCTGCTGCAGTTTTGGCGAAGGAGGATATTAAAGGTTTGTAACTACTTATAAATATGGATTAGAATGTTGAAATTATAAATTATTTTCAGGGGCTACATTATGGCAGTACGAGAGTCTGTGGCCAAATGTAGTATTTAGTCAATACGGCAGCGAATTATGAAATGTAGTAGGACGAATGAAATAATAATATCATCATAATCATTCAGTGAATAAATAAATGTTTTAAAAAAGGAGTTGGCTCTGATCATTTCACTCAAATAGTTTCACTCACTTACTTACCTTACTTACGTTGATATGTGGCACAAGCCGGGGACACGGAGGGGGAGGCTATGCTCCAGTAAATGTTAATGGGGGAGGGGGTGGCTTCCTCCCTAAACAAATACAGGCGACGTGTTTTAATGTCATGCTGGACAATGTTATTGTTAAAATTCCATTTTTGCGCGATTTTGCGCTAACTTGTTTCAATGTTTCATTGTAAACAGCCTATGACATAGCTAGGCCATACATGGTAGGCCTATCAAAACAACAATATATCTCATATTGTTTTGTTATGAATAGGTCTAAGTATGGAAACAGTATCATATTTCGTCCCATCTCGTTTCCTATATTGTATTCATTCGGATTACAGCTTTGATATTGTTATCTCGATGCCCTTCTGTCAAAACCTTGTATCTCCATCCGGTCTTCCAGCATGTATCAAGTAATAACTCCTATCTTTAACCTTTTAGGCAGACTGCACTAAACATGTTCAAGGGCCAATATATATATATATATCAGAACCGTGTAAGTGATCTTGCCCGAGAAAATGTATAAGGCGACGCTTCCTATGCTTCCATTTGGGCAGTTTTACTTTATACATGCTGAAGGACCGGAAAATATACGCGCTTTTGACAGAGCAGCGACTATAATACTTTTTTTTCTTCTTGGCCAGATTGGCAGTTGGTGCTTAAGGCGAAATCCGGTGTATCCCATCCAGACCCATACTATCTATGGCTGTTAGACAGTTATGGCAATCTTAATGGTGGCTTTTCCGGTGCAGATACCCTAACCAGTACATTCCAAGGACACTATAAGAGTCCATTGGTGTCACATTGGGAATCACTCAATGTGTCCGAGGTAAGATCATAGTTATTACAGCATTACGCTACAAGGCCCGCTTAGCAGCGCTATAAACTGGTGCCCTAAAAACCGGCACCAAATTTAAATATTCGCCTTCCATCAAAGCTGGTGGCTATATGACATAATTCTCGTGTGCAACCAACCGGCTGTATTGCAACGCCCATTGAGTAGTTTAAACGCATGAGCGTGGATGTAATTTGCAACATAATAGAAACTCACCCATGCAGTTAGCAAGAAGTACCGCTCGTACACGCCCCGAATTTAAATATATAACCAGACAATCCTCTCGTAGTAATTGATAACAATAGGTTTACCAGACCAAAATCAATAGCGCTCCTAAGCGGGCAATTTATGTCATGTCTACTGATTATAGGTCAATAAACAATAAATGCGTATGTGTTGTTTGGAGAGAAATTAGACAAATCAATGCACGCGCGCTGATGTTGATGTGTGAATAACGGCACGACCCCGCAGGGGGGGGGGGTGCCATTGTGAGCATATAAACATTTGCGGAAGTGCATTGAATTTTTTTCTATTTTTTCAAGAAACAAAACATATGCATGTATTAACCTAATTCATACACGACGCTATACAAATCAAAATACACAATTTAAGCATAATTTGGATCTATGTAAAAACAAGTAAAATATGTTAACAAGTTTGCTAACACCTGCAGTGAAACTCGGCGAACCCGCGATTCCTGAACAACGAATCAAAACAAAGCGCGCGGTGCGGGCATTGAATAACGCACACGCGGAGTGCATTAGACACTTTCAATGCACTACGCGTATTTTAGTTTCTTGCTTTCTGATTGGTTCTACACTACAACGAGTGTATGAATATCCGTTTAATATCCAAATGCACAACAATTGCAACTAATGCTTTCGATAGCGCACAGTGTTATGACATATAGGGTTGGAACTTCTTTTTCACCCAGCCAGTCGGTAACTCACAAAGAATACCTGCCCAACAGAAATTCCACCAGCCACTTTAACACACTTACACTGTGAGTTTAAAATATTTTACCCCATAGATTTTTCTTCTCTAAAGGGTCTGTCTCACATACATTTGGGAAAACAGCTATTATGCGATATGGAACGCCACAAATTGGGCTCTATCGCGTGCGGCAAAAGTGACTCCACATACTTATGTGAGACAGATCTTTCATAATTTAAAACGTATCTGTTGAATTAGCTAACATAAAAATACTTTGTAACGATTTTGTGTGTGTTTTAACAACACTTAAAAGTGTACATGGATACCCTGTTAATGTTCGAAGGTGAAGGTTGCCTTGTACTCAGTGGAAGGTAGTGAAGAGCTGATATCGTTTGAATTCAGAGGTAGTGAGGACCGATGGAGCTGGTTTGCCGTTGATCATCTACTTGATAGCAAACCATACAAGAATGCAAAATACGACGCTCTTTCGGATTTCTTCTCGATAACAGGGTATGCAATCCGGCAAATTATAAAATGAGTTTCAACATTTCTTAACTTATAATATAGTTGTTCAATGTCTTAGAAATATTTGTAGGCCTTTGCCTTTAAAATTACCATTTGTTTTCAAAAACCTGTTACGGGCGTTCGAATATCATCTCCTTTTTGAAGTTGTCGCATTTAGTACTTATACTGATTGACAGGCGTTCCTCAAATCTTTGTCAGTTTACAACTAATATACTCATGTATGATGTGACAATCCCTTTTTTGAAACAGTGATGCCCAGCGTTGCAAGCCTTTTCCCACAAGATTGCGTAATTCACCCATTGAATAGATCGTGAAGGTTACCGCGGGATTTCCCTCATCTCTCCGTTTCTTTGCCCGCTATCCATCATGCCTTGTTAATCTAACCGTGATGTTATTACTTTCTATGACTGAAAAAAAAATCAATCCTCGTATTTAAGATCTGTTTAAAAAGCAGCCATGAATTTCAAATTCGTCAGGGTATCATGCATGTATATAGATGAGGTGACCGTTGTTTACATCCAATGTTTATCAACAAACGCAACGGTCGAAGGGACTGGACTGTCGATACACGCTTGAGGGAACACCATATGACCACAACACTGTCCGCTATGCCGTATTGCCCTTTATAATGCTTTGGCGCGAGTTTTAAAAGCACGGGTCCTAAACAAAACAGGATGCGTGCGCAAACTGCCGGGCAAAGAACAATGGCAACTAGCCACGTTTTGCCCGGTGTGACGTCACCTGTCACCCCATCTATAGGAAACGTTGACGTTGATTCAATGTTAAATTAAATAGCGCCCTCTTTTTATATATCTCTATACATCAGGTCCGACAGACGTTTCAGTATCAGACCTTCATCAGCCGAGAGTTGCACTGAAATTGGCTGGATAACAATGGTCTCGGCCAATGGTGGATGTGGATGGGATAATTTAAGAGCAACTCCTTACTTTCTTTATACACGGAAACCATCCCCGGCTCAGTGGCCCGCCTGGATACACAGTAAGTTTGTTTATAAGAATCGAATCCCATTAATTAGCATGGTTCTTGAACACTTTTTCATTACTGTTCCATATTATATTACTATTTTTATATCACATTCCGAAATATCATAAAATAATTTGGGGTCTAAGTTAGTTCCTTAATAATTTGAGTGGAGCCTTTTCTTTCTTAGGGATCACGTCAAAACTCGACCGCCAGGCAACCGCCGGTTACGGCCGGTTCCGCCCGGTTCTCACAAAACGTGTCGTCTGTTATAATATACACACATAATGAGGTCAAATAGTTACACTCTGGTGAACACGACCGGTTGATAGTGCCTCGACACACGCGTGAGCAATAACATCTTGAAGTAATGGGCCCTTAAGTCTCAGTTGACAACCAGTATAATACAGCTATTGATTTTCGCTGGGGTTGGCTTTTTCAATCTGTTTATAGTTCAATTAACTTTTTAAAATCAATACTGAAAGTCTATGAATGGGTTTTTTTATAGAACGATTATAGAGAGAGCTATTATGACCGCAAAGTAACAGATTGATAGTGTAAATTGGTCCGGTTACAGCATTAAGTCAACCGGCGGTTGTTCAGTGTTGCATGCGCGAATATTCATATACCAGTAAAACATTTGACCTGAAAGAACCGAGCGGAACCGCCCGTAACCGGCGGTCAATGGGCGGTCGAGTTTTGACGTCTTCCCTTACATCTCAAGAAATGAACACGAAGAGGGAAAAAAGTATCGAAATTACCGTGATTACATCGCCATTTTACTGGTTTAAAATGGTATCACCTATGGCAAATTTAGTATCGTCTAAAAGATCATGATCTTCCGGATTTATTAACAGTAGTTTGACTCCTGTATATATCTAAATAAACCAATGGCAAGCCGTTTAAGAAGAGGTATTCGGCATAAACAACTATTCAAGAGAAGGTTATTGAGCACTGTGATTGTGACGTTTCATAATCTCGATATTGATACTCAATCGCGTAGGTTAATACACTCAAGCATGGAGCGTCCGTCTGGTGCACATGTAACGAGACTATTATGTAGACGTATTTTACTTCCGGATTGGATAATTTCTTCGTCTTTCGTACGCGAACTGAATGATACCATGGACTTATCAGATAAGTCCATGGTGATACTAAAACAATTACCGGAACTTTTTCGCTGCTATTTGTTGACCAAGTTTTAAGTAAATTAATGTGTAAGGATGATTCTGTGAAAATGTGGCGTTTAAACGATGTTAGTATCGAAAGAAATCAACAAATCTAGCATTTCAAACTGATATACATGGTACTGGTATTGACACGAAGATCTTTGCACATCGATCACAATAATTTTCGAGGATCAAAACATGTATTGACCTAATTTTATGCACACATTAAACCTCTTATATAGCGGATAAAAATATGTTAACAAGTTTTCTAACACCCGCATTAAAAATCGACGAACCCGAGCTGCCTGAACAACGAATCAAAACAAAGCGCGTGATACGTGTCCTGTACGGCGCGCCGCGAACTGTAGACATTTTCAATGCACTCCTCGTTATTTATAGTTTCCTGCTTCCTGATTGGTTCGAAACTACTAAGAGTGTATGAATTCATGATAATAAAACTGTGAGATTAATATTTTGACCACGGATTCTCAAACAAAAACGTTGTTCATCTCTGTTGACAGGTGGCAGAAAGCAACGCACCAAAAATGCATCTCTGTCAGTAAATTAAAGCCAATCTTTCTATCAGGTTTTTCCATGAGATCACAATATCGTTTTCTAGTTAATAGGATTGGTATAGGATTACGAATGTGCCACTAAATTGTCTCTTTTTCCATCTTTCAGATGAAAACGACATTGAATGCTACACATCTGCAAATGGTCAAGATTATCGTGGGCAAATATCAACAACTGAATCAGGAAGAACATGTCAGAAATGGACGTCTCAGATACCACACAGTCACTCTAATACTCCTGAGAAAAAGCCCGATGCGGGACTTGGTGATCACAATTTCTGTCGAAATCCTGATGAAAAGTCAGAACCGTGGTGTTTCACAACGGATCCAAACACTCGCAGGGAATCTTGTAACGTGGGTCAGCCAAATCAAGGATGTGAACGTAAGTTTAATCTGATGATAACACGAGAAATCGGAAGAAGATTTCTTGAGCAACACTAGCATGCTTCACTTTCATAACATGATCCATGCTGTCTCCTGTGTCTACTGGCTCCTTTTGACACTACATTGCAATGAGAGGATAATCACTTTGCTATAAATGAGGGTCTTTAAGAAAATCCTGCTGCAAGTAGTACAATTAATGTGACTTCAATCAATTCAGTCATCTCTTGTTTTAGTTGGGATTTAATTTCTTGTTCATATATGTGACCAAGTTGTGCCTAAGGCCTATCTGTTGTTGCCGTAGAATGTGAAGTTGGACGACCTTCGGGGGTCACACTACTACATAGAGCTCCATAGTGATATGTACAAAAACACTGATATAAAACTCTGTTTTAGACCACTAAATTGCAAAATTGGACCTTGTAGAGTGATTTTTTCTGAAAGATCATCTCATTTTCTCACCAAAAAGTGAAAAAAAATAGGTAGGTGAACCTGCTCGACTTTTCAAAATACGCCCATGGAGTTGACTAATTTTTCCCCGTCCGGGGGGGGGGGGGGGGGCAGTCTGCCCCCGCACCCCACTCGCTACGCTACTCCCATTTATATAAAGTAAATAAGTTAACAGTTTTAACAAGTAAACATGCAAATTGTCATCCTATCATATGTATAGGTTTCTTTGACTGCAAGATCTTAGGTCCAGATTGGATACGCTGGAACCAATCCTGCTATATGCAGCCTGACCATCAGCAAACCTCGACATGGGCTGCTGCCCAGGCAAGATGTATCGCCGAGTATCCATCATCACACATGGCTGTGGCAAATAGTGAGGAAGAGAATGACTTCTTGCAAGGCCTTCTACCAGTAGGAACCAATGTCATGTGGCTTGGTTGCAGAGACTTTGACGATAGTGGGAATTGGTCTTGTCTGGACAATAGCCCATCACACAAACACTATTACGTTGAGTCTACCAAAAGTCAGACAGGATTTTGGAGTAAGTATATTTTTTGAGGATTCATAAATGTTGAGGTTGGCCCATCGGTTCACATTTTGGGCCTATTTCGCCATACTAGAGGAACGTTAATTAAGCAATTTTGACGTTTAGCTTGTGGATTTCACGCCAATAACAAAGGTTAAATTGGTTCATCCGCGCGTTGCATGCTACCACTATCTCAATCAGATGGTGGTGACGAACTGTTTTTGCTGTCGCTGTCTGCAGCATTTTCGGTATAAAACATTCTTAATCACCACTTTCTATAGAATAGAATAGCATAAGTACCTGAAACCCTCTATTTTGTCTTTTATCTCAGATTGGGATCTACCTAGTAATCAACCAAATGGCAGGGATGAGGACTGTTTGAGTGTGGGCAGTACATTTGGCAAAGGAACCTCGTTTTGGCACGACTGGCGATGCAATTGCACGGATCAACTATTTCATGCAGCCTGTGAAGTTCAAATTTCATCATTAACAAACGGTACGTGTTAGGCCTATTTACTATTGCTGGTTGACACCATTCATGGTAGAGAATCTCAGATGCAAATTCGTATTCTATTCGCAAATTGCAAACACCAAGGTATGCAAATGGTGTAATATGCAAACATTTCGATCAGAGAAAATCGAACCAAATAACTCGTCTGCAAAGAATATTTCTGAAATGTGTAATTCCAGCCTTTTAATTGTGTTGCTATATAACTGTGTCCACAGGGAATACCTACACTACAAAATTATGAAAACCATGCCATAATTATTTCATGAGCTATTGTAGCTTATATCAACGATAAAAAGGATATTCTATTATATTGTCCTAAGATAAGAAGGATATTATTCAATACACGTATATTGGGGCCGGGTGTTAAGCAAAACATCAGAAAACCCTATTGAAATCTTGTCTGATTAGGTTTCTTCTTTGCGGACAAATTACCCCGAATTTATTCCTTTACCTTGTTGCTATAAATGACACGTTCTATACATGCGTAAACCTGTTTACCCCTCCTTTGTGGGTTACTGTAATTCCCTTCATAACAGAGCCATCCATTATTATTCTCTTACAGATGACGAGGTCGGATTTGGAGATTCGTTCGCTATTTTTATAAAATGTAAGTATTCAATTTACAAAGTTACGAACTATAGAGCTAAAGAGCAATAAACAGAATCCAACTACGTCGGTGGTACATTTTGAAGCATAATTTGTACCGATGATACTGACATCGACACAAAGTCATATTTATCGTTATTATTTTGTATTCGCCTTCGAAATCAGAGACGGAGAACTAATTATTGTGTATTTATTGAAGGCAGCTTTTATAATATGACACATCTACTAGTTATTGTGTATTTATTGTGTTCCTTTAGAGCAGCCTTTATAATATGATGCAATTATTCAAAAACCAACCTGGGAGATAAGATGCATGTCAACCCTCAAAGTATTTAATGGATTACAAAAGGGTCGGGTTTCTCTCAGGGCTTCCACACCCCACGGTGTACATTGTATATCGTATGAGCTCAAACACTAATAATGGATGTTTTTCTAAAAAGCGTTTTTTTTTCTCAATCAAACCAACAATTAAAGGTGTATTTGCGATCAAAACCCTATCAATTAAAACTATGTTAAATTTAACTGGCCCACTTACCCCCATTTCACAGCCACCCTAGTAATGCCATAGCTGGAAATATGTTATTAAGTAACAATTAGGCATGATGATATAACTGTACCAATTAAAGATTGTATTATTTTCAGTTCGTATATATAGATTATAGAAGAGTAGTTTTTTGGCCAACCATTCAATGTTTTAGTACATTACCTACAATTTACAAAAGCATAACTATTAGCCATAAAATAGACCTTTCAGTATTAAAGTTTAGCTAATTGGCAACATTATCAATACAACGTATTATGAATCGAATTTACGATTAGAGTAAAAATCAGAAATTGAATAATTGACTCATTTATATATAGGCTATTATAAATATGCATAACCATCATAAGGTTTTCTATCAGACTTAAAAACGCTTTCTTGATATAAGAGATCAAATTATCAAGGTATCAAGGGAATTCACTATTGACTCTCTCCAAACATATTGAAGTATTTAGAAATGGCCCTACATTTTGGACAGTATTGATCGCTGATCACATCTATGGCTACAATACAAAATAAGCACATTTTTTAGCTTTGCAACAAAACATGACATTTTTGCGATTTGATAAGTAGAAACATTAGTTCGGTTTGGCAGATTGTGTGTTGCAGTGAGACAATGACATGGTAAATACCCTCCCCCCTCCTTACCCACTGTCCCCGCTATCCTAATACCTTATTGTATTTGCATATAATGTTCATCTGCCATACGATTTGTCGCAAATCCATTGTAGTCCAACAACTGAATCAGAAAACCCCTTCACCATGTTCACGGGTGGTAGTGGTCGTGATTGGCGGTGTTCAATCTTCCACTCGTAGTCGCAGGAAGAATGACCAATTGTCCGTAACAGCCAAATGTATCTTGGGAAAGTTGAGACTCAAGACTACGCCCTTCATGTCGTACGTACGTTCGACTGAGCTATACAATGTTGGGGTCCAAGAGAAAGGCCGCATTTCATTATGGGTCTGCCGTCGATAGAGAGCGTGGTGTAGATCTGACTCCTTCAGACAAGTAGTGACAGCTTGATATCTCTAGGTACAAACATTGCAGACCTGTCGCACAATATGTGATTTTAAGTTTCCCGCCTAAATTATTCAAATCAATTGTTACGCAAAATGTATTGATCTGTCTCACAGATGCGAACTCTGTTACAAGACCTGTAAACTGCCCAGCCGATATAACCACTTCAACTGATCATGACAGCATTGCAGTTTACTGGGCGGACCCATCAATACCGCCGCCACCAACGATGAGAGTTTCAAGCAGCCATCAACCTGGAACAATGTTTCCTCTCGGAACAACACAGGTTACTTATACCTTCATTGATGACGTCACGGGTAACACAACATATTGTCGCTTCGTTGTGACTGTAAAAAGCAATGGAGGTAATAACACCGTACATTTTAAGTTGATGTTCCACTTAAAGAGGAAGTCCCACCATGGGCAGTTCTTATAATGCCATACACCTGTTCACTTTGGGAGTTCCCTAAGGAACTGGATGTCCAGACCGGGTTTCCTCTTTAACACTTTCCAAGCGGCAGGCGTATGTCTCAAAACGTTTAAAATATGTCAAAATTATAGAATATCATTACCATATTTGGAATCACCATACGAAATGCATTGAAATAAGTACATGCCTAGTATTGGTTCAGTAATTCTTGAGATAGACTTTGAAAAATGAGAAAAGTTAAAACTAATAAGCCGCGTGGAAAGTGTTAAGGTCCGTATTGTTTGGGAAAGTTTCGTGACAGGCCTTTTTCACTTGCATGAAAATTACTTTTGTTACTCGTTGCTTATTGGTAGGGTCACACTATTATCACGAATATTATCCATGAATATTACCTCATAAAATCTTTCAAAAATTACTTACGAGGAAACTGTTGCTGTATGTACAAATACTGCAAAATTCAAGCAAAACAGTAAACATTATATCTTTCAAATGCACCCTGAAATTAGGTGGTAAGTCTTTTCATTTTAAATTCTTAAAATCCGTACAAGTTGTGAAAAGTAACCAAGTAAAGGTGAAAGTAATACAATGATATTCTGTCGATCTGTATTAAGGTATACTGATACATCTCTACGGTGAAAACTTATTTAATGAAGATATTATTTCAAAACATATTTATCTTATTTGATATAGTAAATACGAATAATAATTTACTGTATTTTGCACTGATGAGATGGGTTTTTAGTTCCTTCATTAGAAATTTCGCTTCGCTTACTCTTAGCTCGCTCTAAGCCTACATCAATTACTCAATCGTTCTTATGCAAAAGTTCTTAAAAACAAAATTAGCGCATATAAATTTATTGGATAAAATACATACCTTTCATCCGTTTTATATTATATCAAATAGATATGCTAAACGGTTCTTCAGATTCCAGTGCTCTCATCGCTTCTGTAAGTCTCGGTATAATATTACTGATTGTTCTAGCGTCAGGGATCATAATTCATCTCATTATAAGGTAGGTATAATAATCAAAGAGAATTCATAATTGTTTTATTAAACTTTCGAAACAGCTCACTTTTGCGTACAGCAGGTCGAGTTGACTATTGAAAATTCGCCGGGCCGACGTACTGATTTTCAACCTCGTACTTGGCGTCTTCGTTCAATATTTACTTAATATTCATTGGCTCTAGAATTGTATCGGGGGACTGTGAGGGAAGTAGTCACAACTTCATCATCTCATTCTAAATTGAATTTTTGAACATTTATATTTTTGTTATTTGGTTCAAACGAGATTGTACTGTAAATTACAATAATACACACATCATAAAGTGATTTGTGACTTTTCCCCGCGCGACAGAGACGCTTTTGTCACTCTAGGGGTAAGAATAGACTCTTTCTTTATTCGGAGATTAAACTGTGCTTTGGAATTCTATAAGCACAAACGACGTGCAACGTCTTTCAGATTTTACTTTTTGAAATAAATGCAGGAAAATAAATATGCACTGTGGGTCAATTTACCGTTAGTCATTCTGCTGTAGATTATTATACCTATCACCGTGATGTCGTTTCATAAAGCGGCAACAGTCGCAACGTGTCCAACGCCATTAATATATGTGACGCGATCAAGAGGAATGAGTCGGATGTCGGAGAATCCCAAATTGAGATATGGCCAATTCAAAATGGCGGCTTACATAAGTTTTGATGGAAATTCATGTATACAATTTGAGATAACTTTGGAACAAAACGTAGTTTCTGAAAGCTCTAGGTGTCTTCTTTAAAATTGTATTAAAAACTCATTTTCGACCAGGGTCGACATCCGACTCATTCCTCTTGATCGCGTCACATATAACATTATATATTTGATTCTCTGTAGATCACAATATGCTAAGCAGTCACGTAATGCTCAAAACCAGGACCAACCCGATAACTACTACATTCAGCCGATAGAGAATGCCGGAAATATCGCCATTACAAACGGTAGACTTCCCCCTCTACCAACGCAACCAATGAAGTCATCTGATACGGATGAGGAGAGTACATATGAAGAACTTAAAGAGAGGCCAGATCCGCAGCCTTATACTGGTTTATCTGCATATGCTAAACCAATAGACGATAGCACAAGACGAAAAATCAATACTAATAGATATGAGGAACAACGATCGGCCCCACAGTATTCTAATGTTCTTAATTAAAATAACTTAGGGATCACGTCAAAACTCGACCGCCCGTTGACCGCCGGTTACGGCCGGTTCCGCCCGGTTCTCACAGAACGTGTCGTCTGTTATAATATACACACATAATGAGGTCAAATAGTTACACTCTGGTGAACACGACCGGTTGATACTGCCTCGTCACACGCGTGAGCAATAAAGTCTTGAAGTAGCCTAATGGGTTCTCAAGTCTCAGTTGACAACCAGTACAATACAGCTATTGATTTTCGCTGGGGTTGGCTTTTTCAATCTGTTTATAGCTCAATTAACTTTTTAAAATCAATACCGAAAGTATATGAATGGTTTGTTTATAGAACGATTATAGAGAGAGCTATTATGACCGCAAAGTAACAGATTGATAGTGTGAATTGATCTGGTTACAGCATTAAGTCAACCGGCGGTTGTTCAGTGTTGCACGCGTGAATATTCATATACCAGTAAAACATTTGACCTGAAAGAACCGGGCGGAACCGACCGTAACCGGCGGTCAACGGGCGGTCGAGTTTTGATGTCTTCCCTTAGAGGACGAAGCTTTTATTTTTAGCATTATCATTACTCACTGTTCAATATAAAATATAAATGGTATGGAATATACAACTACTGAAGCTTCTGAAAAGGTTAAAAGGTATATTGTATGACTGGTGGGAGATATAACATGACTCCATGTTCAACATCTCCCATAGTTGTTCTGGAATCGACAACTTCTTGCGCTCTCCATGGATTGTGGTGGTGTTCAAGGCTTCAAGGCAGGGGCGGACTGCGTTGTGGCGATCGCCACATGAGCCGCTTGGTTCTGGGCCTCTCAGGGCCGGTTACTTACTTGTGTAAACCATTTTCGGGCCGTTTTGGACTAAAAATTGTCCTACCCCCCCCCCCCCCCCCCCCCCCCCCCCCCCCCCCCCCCCCTCCATGGTAAAAAAGGGCCGCTTTAATTATTTTGCCACGGCCGCTTTCAGGTCCCAGTCCGCCCCTGCTTCAAGGTTCATCTGAGACACGCAGTCTGAATTACAGCTAAACTGGGAATGGGGTAGTGCAGATATGACATCAGACAGTTTTACAGAATAAAAAGTGAACAGGTGAAGAGGACGAGATAGAAGGGCATAAAGATTATCAAAATTGAACGAATTACCGACAAAATGACATAAAAATGTTCTCGACGAAACCTGAACTTGACAAACTGTATAAAGACCAGGGATACACCAACAGGATTATGCAATAGCTGCCGGATGGTGCTTCGTTGGAGGGGAATGCAGACACAGATGGGGTGATGTGAAGTAAAGATTTATGCCATGTTTGACCTATTTTCTATTACGGTGTAAAGATTTTCTAAGCAGTGTTTGGCAATTAAGATGATTTTGCATATTTAATATCGCGTAGAATAAAATAGCTAACGTTGATTCGTGAAGGTGGTCTTCTTTACAAAGGAAATTCCCAAAGCTGCCAAATGTTGACAAAGTTGGGCAGCATTGCCCATGTAGCACAAATTTGTTGTATTTTGACATGCATCTGTGCACAAAAGCGTTTTTTTTATCAATTTTGTGACACTTTGGCATTTCCCACCCACGTGACGCAGGGCCTTAATTTGTCTGCATCAACTTCGAATATGTTTAAACCTTTCATTTCCTAGCCCACTTCGTACACCCGGTTTCACTTTCCTGTCACGTTATCGAACAACACCCGCTAATCTAAAGAGACCTCGCTTTTAGCTCACTGTGCTGAGGCGAAAACGTCTCTCATCCGAGAATCGACCCCACCACCACCCCAACAAAACAAGATATTTACAAAAAATTGGTCGACGTCCTAGAATGAAATTAACAGAGGAAAAAGAAGATTTGATGTATTTTAACACAAAAAAACACTTCGTCAAACCATGTAAATATATCATTTTGAAAAGGTCAGTTTTTGGTAAAAAATGGCGAAATTGCACCAGCATTATTGTTGTGGTAAAAAATCAATCACTTTTGGGTCGAAAATTAAAAAACTAAGAATGTTTTAAGGCTATGAATATTAAATAAACATAAGTCTGGGTTGATAATTAAAAACGGGATTAATTAATCAATTAATGTTTAAAAACTGAATTCAAAAACTGGTCAAAGTCGGAAAAAGAAATGGAGAGAGGATACAGGTAAATAAGAGTAAGAAAATATTTATATTAAAGCATAAAACATTTTTGAACAAGGAATAAAAATATAAGTAATGTTACATTTTATATTAATATAGAGATGATATTAGAATGTTTGGAATGTGTCATTTTCAGATCAATATAACGTGATTGTAGTAAAATATTGTTTCAATGTTTAACATTTTATGTAAAACATTTTGACTGTTGAAACCGTAAAAAGTCCCGGGTTTTATTTTAATTATCATAATTCGCAGAGAAAAAAATGATTTGTACACTTTTTTTCTTCATTTTCCAAGCCCGTGAGTGTCTTTATTTATTTATTTTTATTTATTTTTAACTCACAAAGAAAAATCACATAAAAAAAGCACACAATACAAACATGAGTACAGATTTGTACACTTTTACCGCCATTAATGTTAAGCTAAATGAATAATGTAATTTATGACAAATTTTATAGGAAAAGCAAGAAAAGTGGACGAACCGGCCGGGCTCGAACTCCCGTAAATGCTTCCCAAAATTATATCAAGACCGATGTCTTAACCACTAGGACACCAATCCAGACGCAAATTATATGCGTAGAATTAATTATATACGAGGGTCATTCAATAAGTTCTACCTCCTCACTCATAACATCGCTAATATGAATGTCAGCTTCATGACATTTGTCATGATTATAGCTCTGAATCATAGCTACACATTTATAGTAAATGCTAATTGATACCTATTTCACTTTTGTCATGACGCAATCAAAGCCAGAGAGAGATTTTGGACAACGGACACGGAAAATGACCCCAACGATAAATACATGTTTTTTCGTTTCTCTCCGTATTGTATGATTAGGTATAACCGCCCGATTTCAATACTGAAAAAATAGAAAACAACGGATGATTTCTGAATATAATGCTATACTATCATGTATAAATCAGATTGTAGACAGTATTAACCTTTGTAGCTTGCAAATAGTATAATATCAACTCGAATGTATTGACGCGCCTTTAGCATACTGGAATACTGATATTCAATCAAATGTTCGTTGTTACAAGTCAGGCCACAGTGATGCCTCGAATGTTAAATCTTAACATGATAGTAACTTTATCAGTTTTCCTTATATGCAACATTTAGAATAGTTAGTCAGGTAGTCAGTGATAGAAAAATATCTTCGAGTGACTTGAAATATATCCATTTAGTCCTGTATAATGAAGGTCTCTTTGTTCCTATGAAAAGCAAATATGACTTTTGCAGCGGTTCTCTAGGGTAGGGTTAAAATTGATGGCTGTCCTGATCTGATTCTGGCTAATTAGAAGGCATTTTCCGCCAAGAAATCTGTCACTTGTATTGTTTAAAGTCTGTTCAAGAGATATTTGTAATTTAGAACGATTGTAATTGACCGATAGGTACATTTTGTCTCTTAGAATTGGCCAAATGAATAGCACTTGTGAGAAATTTTGCTGTTTTTTACCCGTTTCCGTCGCACTAAATGGAAGTTTGGTTTTTACTGCATATCCAGACAAGTACAATGAGTATTCAGCCCAATCTACTATAATTTAGTAGCTGAGATTCAAAGCTTCAATTGTGGAATATTACATACGACTGGCTTGTATAATAGCAAAGTTATGAGGTAGGAGGTAGAACTTATTGAATGACCCTCGTACCAAACAGAATACAGTAAACACAACGAATGTCGCAGATTTTGCAAAACTCTATAATTTGTTTTATATTATTGAAACCATTTCTCCACAATTGTAACAACATGTGTTCATATTTTCAGATCAAGATCTCATACATTTTAAAGGCATCTGGGTACAAATACTTTTTTAAAATACATGAAAGCAATTCATAGACTCCAACACAAAGCCTAAATCTGAATTCAAATGTCAACGTCTAAGGACGTTGACAAAACCAAGGTTTACTGACTTTTAATCAACCACAGAACTGCGCTTTAACCTCGCTAGGGATGATACAATTGATACCCAGGGAGAAACATCATAACATGGTAATATTGGATATATCGCTGCATATTTGGAAACACGTGATAGTGTTATTTCTAGGAGCTGTGTAAGAGTTAATAGGAACGTAACACGATCCAGGAAGAAGGTATATAAATATTCACTTACTTCATAATTTTGCTGTCCGTCTGCCAGTGGTCCTTTTAATCTCCCGCGAAACCCCACGCGAAGAATTTACTCATTGCGCATTCATCTCAATTTTGAGATGGAGCGCTATATCGAAAGTCAGGATACATGTTATTTCGGGGGTGTGGGGTGTGGGCAGGGGTCATTGGGTTTTATTAATCACTTCAGGGAGCTTCGTCGATTTGCTCAAAAGGATCTTGACTATCATCATGATCATGTGATTATCGAAATTCATTTCCATTCTTGGTGATAGCGGTCTCCGTGAGGGCGCCCTCAAAATAGTGTGCATGTTTTATAGAGTGATATTTCCATGAACATATCTAGATTCTTTCCTTTTAGAACCTTGCTTTTTAATTATGACAACTGTTATGATGTGATGAATTCAATCAGTATAATTATGATAACGCTAATTTGCAAGAGCAGATTTTTCAAGGATATACAGCCAGTATGCAACCACACGAAAAGTCGTTCCTTTTCTAACCCAGCAAAGCGACCCGGAAGTATTCACCCGTAACGATACTGCTTCGCAGTCATAGTTGACCTCGTAATAGCACGATGTAAATGAGCTCTTTTCATGATTATAATCACACATTTCAAACACATTTGCCATGAAATTGTAAAATAAAAAGGCATATTATATGAATAATATTATCTAATAATTATTAGCTGTGACTTCATGACATGTTGCATTTTCGGTGCAAATTATTGTCATCACACACAGCCGAATTCGAGAAAAACTTGACGAAACTAAAGCCAAATTAACAGTAAATATTCCCGTTTTGAAGAATTAGGCACCAATTGTATCGATGGTATCATAATATTCATAGTCTTTTGTAACTAGAAACATGCTTAAAATATTATGAAATTATTTAGTCCAGTCAAGTGAATAGTTAATAAAATGGGTGTCCGAATCTGGCTCGAGCTATATTCATTTCGTACCGTCGTTGGGTTGTTGATGAAGTGTTTAAATCTCACGAATCGAATTAGTTTCGCTTGATAGCTCAGATGGTAGATCGTTAGACTGAAGAGCGAGAGGTCCGGGTTTCGAAATCGATCCTTCTGCTCTGCACAATTTCATATGATATTTTTTTTCTCGTCAAAATCATTTTTCACAATTTCATCACACAAAATGCATAAATTCGGACGTTTTCATTGCAAAAACGGTATTTTTTCCCAACATTTCTAATGAATTCAAACGCGGGCATGAAAATGAAGCGCGGGCGGGTTATAGGAAACTAAAAATCAAGTTGGCGAGGCCTAACGGGGGATCGTAAGTTTCGTTTTCTGACCGAAAATCGGTGAAAATCAAACTCGGTTTTTCTTATCAAAAAAGAAGTCGGGCATCAATGTTTTTGATATGAAATTAAAGCTTAAGATTCCGTTAGTACGGAAATTGCTCTTAAAATATCGTACGAATTTTAGTCCAGTCAAGTGAATAGTTACAAGAAGCAAAGTCACGAAAGTTGTTAAATTCTAAAATTAGCGATAAAATCACTGTTTGTGGACCAAATATGTCAGATTTGGCATCATATTATAGAGAAAATTACGAACAATCCACCTACTTCGCCATCATGGCTGCCAGCTAACCCTACCTCAATTAATTCAGGGAAAACAAACTTCTCGTAAGATTTTAGCGCAAGGTTGACATCCTGAAATCGATCTTTGCGCGGGTTAGAAATCGGCTAGGTCACGCATTGAAAGCGGCCTGTTGCGTACTGACTGTATAATGCTGCTGTTCCAATTGTTACGATGGGCATTCAATGAATACCTGCAACCATTGAAAATCTCTGAACCGTGACATGTGTCAGTAAAATAAACTTATGATACTTAAACTGTAAGTCTTACTCTTTTCTCACAGAACATTTCGAACACGTAGGTCATTTTTATCATTACATTTCAGCACTCTGAATACCGTGATCTCAGGGCACTGGTTAGGGAATTAAATGTTACAATGGTGGAAAATTTGAAATACAAGTTTATATCATGCATTAAGATACATGCGTTAACAGTGTTAATATTGGCGCTTGATTTATAATGCTGATTCTTGTCAATTTTTAGTGCCCAGAGACCATGATGTTTATAGTACTGAAATTACATGATAAAAATGACCCACATGTTTGAAATTTTCCGTGAGAAAAGGGTAAGACTTACAGTTTAAGTATCATAAATTTATTTGATTGACACATGTCACGGTTTAGAGATTTTCAATGGTTGCCGGTATTTATTGAATGCCCCTCGTATTTGGGGGATGTTTAAGATATTTAAAGAAAATTCGGGTATTTTACAATTCTACGTCTTTTTGGAAGCTATAACTTAGTGTACTAGTTTCCTCTTTGGTTTTGAATGAAAGAAAACATCTACACAAGAATTGTTGCGACATAACTGAATTGCATTTAAAGTCAATGTGAGAAAAAAATCTTTGCAATTTGAAAATTATATCTACTAGCGGCGTACCCTCGCTACGCTCGGGTCCCCGCTAGATGGTTATGCCACATTACCTACCTCTGAAACCCATAAACCCCCTACAACACCCCACCCCACCCCAAACCAATTTGATTTATAACCATATCATAGCCCTTCTATTAAAGGCATTGTAAACCCACTACAACACCCCCCCCCCCCCCAAAAAAAAAAAGAAGAAAAAAAAAAAGAAAAAAAGAATCAGGTTGATTTATAACCATGTCCCTCCTAAACCATTTACCGTGGCTGCTTTATTTACCCCTATCTCTCAACCGCATCAAGTTAACCCTCGGTACTTTTAAAACCACATAAACCCCCTACAACCGCCCCCACACTGCAACTACACCAACCAGGTGGATTTATAATCATAACCCTCCTAACTATTTCCCGCGGCTACTTCATCCGCTAGATGGTTATGCCACATTACCTACCTCTAACAACACCCTAAAACCAGGTTGATTTATAACCATATCCCTTCTAAAGGCATTATAAACCCCCTTCAACCCCCCCCCCCCCAATCAGGTTGAATTATAACCATATCCCTCCTAAACCATTTACCGTGGCCACTTTATTAACCCCTTCCTCTCAAACCGCATCAAGTTAACCCCGGTACTTTTAAAACCGAATAAACCCACTACAATCGCCCCCACACTGCAACGACACCAACCAGGTGGATTTATAATCGTAACCCTCCTAACCATTTCCCGCGGCTACTTCTTCATTAAGTCTTAACCCTATCCTAAAACATTTCCCGTGGTTTTACTCCCCCCCCCCCCCCCCCCCCCCCCCCATGCACACACCCAAACCAGTTTGATATAATCACAACCAACCCTCCCTAAACCATTTCCCGTGGCTACTTCATTAACCCTCGGTCCCTTAGATTGTTTGGCACGCCAACTTAAAGTAAAGAAATCAGGTTGCTTCATTAACCCCCGCAAAACTCTGCTTGTACCATTATAACCCTATGTCTATCCTAAACCATTTCCCGTGGTTTCACACCAGCCGCCCCCCCCCCCCCCTCCCCCAACATGACACCAAATACCCTACCAACACTGACAGTACAGGCCCTAACCATTTCCCGTGTGGCTTCTGCGCCATGTGTAGGAGTGCGTGTGCCGCGGCAGTCATAGACTAATTACATAGCGGCAGTGAGACCTTGCGCAAACATGCACGCGACGCGTTACCACGGTAAGATTACGCTGTAGTACACGCAACGCACAATGTTGTTCGATTCTAGTGGCATTTATGAGCCAAATCTGGGAGGTTTACATTGTATTATCTGTCATTTTTTACTACAGTTAAAGACGTACAGGTATAAAGATCATTCTTTAAAGAACTATATTTAGTTCGATCATGACACTTCGGGAACAAAGGTTGTGGTAAACTATAACAGTATATTCTCTGCCATGCCTAGGAACACAAACTGTAGTAAACCAACGCTGCGTTTTCTGTCGGCCTTAGGAACACGAGTCGTGGTAAATAAACACTATGTTCTCTGTCAGCCTCGCGAACACATGCTGTGGTTAACCAATACTATCTTTCTGCCGTCTTTCTGTCAGCCTTAGTAGGAACACATACTCTGGAAACCAGCACTATATTTTCTGTGAGCCTCGGGAACACAGGCTGTGGTAAACCAACACTATAGTTTCTGTCAGCTTTGGGAACACATGCCAATACTAACTCTCTGTTTTCGCTCAGGCTTAAGAACACAGGCTGTAGTTAACCAACACTATAGTTTCTGTCAGCCTTGGGAACACAGGATCTGGTAAACCTACTCTATGTTTTCTGTCAGCCTCGAGAACAGTACAGCCTGTGGTAAACCAACACTATAGTTTCTGTCAGCCTCGGGAACACGGGCTGTGGTAAACCAACACTATAGTTTCTGTCAGCCTTGGGAACACAGGCTCTGGTAAACCAACTATATGTTTTCGCTCAGGCTTAAGAACACATGCTCTGGTAAACCAACACTACGGTTTCTGTCAGCCTCGGGAACACGGGCTGTGGTAAATCAACACTACGGTTTCTGTCAGCCTCGGGAACACGGGCTGTGGTTAACCAACTCTATAGTTTCTGTCAGCCTTGGGAACACAGGTTCTGGTAGACCAACTCTATGTGTTCCGTCAGCCTCGGCAACAGTATAGGTTGTGGTAAACCAACACTACGGTTTCTGTCAGCCTCAGGAACACGGGCTGTGGTAAACTAACGCTATAGTTTCTGTCAGCCTTGGGAACACAGGCTCTGGTAAACCAACTCTATGTTCAACACTATAAAAAATCGTGACAATTTCAAATTATATCTGTATGATACATTGTATGTATTGTCTGTCACTTTTTACTACACGTGATTACAGGTATAAAGATCATTCTCTAAAGAACTATATTTTGAGAGTTAACGAAAATTGTAATCTAATTTAGTATGGTTGGTATGTACACATTCTAGACAAACATGAAACACAGACCAACAAAACTAACCACCCGCATAGGAAAACAACAAAAAACCGTCTTGCTTACATGTAGATAAGTAAATTACAATAATTCATACATCATAAAGCGACATGCGTCTTTTTCTCGCGCGACAATTTTGTCACTCTGGGGTTAAGAATATACTCCACCTATGTTCGGAGATTAAACTGTACTTTGGAAATTCCATAAGCACAAACGTCGTCCTACGTCTTTCAGATTGACTTTTTGAAATATATGCAGGAAAAAAAATATTTTGAAATTTGAAATTATATCTGTATGGTACATTGTATGTATTGCCTGTCATTTTTTACTACACGTGATTACAGGTATAAAGATCATTCTTAAAAGAACTATATTTTGTTCGATAATAACATCAGCATCAGGAACAAAGGTTGTGGTAAACTGTAACATTATATTCTCTGCCATGCCTAGGAACACAAATTGTAGTAAACCAACACGACGTTTTCTGTTGGCCTTAGGAACACAAGTCGTGGTAAATCAACACAATGTTCCCTGTCATCCTCGGGAACACATGCTGTGGTAAACCAATACTATCTTTATGTCAGCCTTAGGAACACATACTCTGGAACCAGCACTATTTTATCTGTGAGCCTCTGGAACACAGGCTGTGGTAAACCAACACTATAGTTTCTGTCAGCTTTAGGAACACATGCCAATACTAACTCTATGTTATCGCTCAGGCTTAAGAACACAGGCTGTGGTAAATCAACACTATGTTCCCTGTCAGCCTCGGGAACACATGCTGTGGTAAACCAATACTATCTTTCTGTCAGCCTTAGGAGTACATACTCTGGAAACCAGCATTATATTTTCTGTAAGCCTCGGGAACACAGGCTGTGGTAAACCAACACTATAGTTCCTGTCAGCTTTGGGAACACATGCCAATACTAACTCTATGTGTTCGCTCAGGCTTAAGAACACAGGCTGTGGTAAACCATCACTATAGTTTCTGTCAGCATTGGGAAAACAGGATCTGGTAAACAAACTCTATGTTTTCGCTTAGGCTTTTAAAAGAACACTTGCTCTGGCAAACCAACACCACGGTTTCTGTCAGCCTCGGGAACACAGGCTGTGGTAAACCAACCCTATAGTTTCTGTCAGCCTTGGGAACACGTGATCTGGTAAACCAATTCTATGTTATTCATCAGGCTTAAGAACACAGGCTCTGGTAAACCAACTATGTTTTCCGTCAGGCTTAAGAACACGGGCTCTTGTAAACCAACTCTATGTTTTCTGCTGTCAGGCTTAAGAACACAGCGCTATGTTCTGCCAAATTCAGGAATGCAGGTTGTGGTAAACCAGTGCTATTCTCTTTGTAATCTTCAATTAACATTTTGTCTTTCTTTTTCAATTAGCCTTTAGGAGTATGTGGAAAATCAATGCAATGACTATCAACTTCATGTTAAAAGCATACTGAAAAACATATCAAAAATGTATTATAAATGTAATGATATACTATGTAAGCATGATGAAACTATGTGAAATATGAAAATCATGTGAGCAAGAAGTGGTTTAAATAAGTTTGATTTTATATTATAATTTTGTGTTCAATAAAAATGGTCAATATACGTCAAATTATTATTCACCTACCATATAATGCTTAGTTTCATGAATAGTACTGTTTTCCTTTAAGAATATGACCAATAATTACTGATTATCTTTTCATATACGAGATCGAATGAAAGTTTTTTAATAAAAATGGTCAATATACGTCAAATAATTATTCTCCTACCATATAATGCTTAGTTTCATGAATACTACTGTTTTCCTTTAAGAATATGACCAATAATCACTGATTATCTTTCAATATACGAGATCGAATGAAAGTGTTCCCTTGCCAGCCAGACGAATCATCGCATATTGATACTCCATCAATAAGTAATGAAAGCGCTGCCTATGATTTGTCGGTCAGCATATTTTTATTGTGACTGTTTATAGCTGAGGAGCACACATGTGACCTCTTACCCTGATCCAAGGTATGCCATCGTTACAGTTGCTAAAGTCATATGCAAACAAAATACCCGGAAGAATTACCGAACCGTTTTGTCCACTGGTTATAGTTTTGTATGTGTGTATATAATTGCCAAAATGCGAAAATATCGGATTTGGTAATAACTGAGGATGCAATCACGGCCAAATCCGTGAGCTGAATATTCCTCAACGAAGCCGGATGATAATCATCATTAGAATAATCACAAATGTGGATTTTCAGTCAATAGAGGGCAGTATGACTGTTTATTTTTCGATGGCTGCTGCTGAATCAACTATATGTGACCTGGCACTACAAAATGAGCGGAATGTCGCGGCGAAGATGTTGCTGAATTGAGCTAGGATAGCATGTTATTGATTTTGGCCGTTTGTTGTTAGTATGGACCAAGCCCTTTTATTATAGCGGGATTATAAAATAAAATAATGGCAAGGCTGGTGATAGGCCTACTCTAAACATAACAATACATACTGCTATTATAGAATTCCCCTATACTAGAAGGGACCATGGGTCCATACCAACAACAATGTAAACGGCAAATCAATAACATGCTATGCTGTCTCAATTCAGCAACATCTTCGTCGCGACTTTCCGCTCATTTTGTGGTGCCAGGTCACATATACATGTACAGCGTTTTTGCACAGACGACAATCGGATTTTCTCTCTATCGTAGCATCCTGTGGCCCAATCATAATCATAAGTAATCAGGAACTGTATTTATTGCCCCCAAATATTTAATGTTGGAATCTAATCCTGATTTTAGACCTACTTAAGGACTCTGTCAACAAAAGAAAGTCATACACTTTGTTTATGTCCTATAGAGTGGCTTGTAATTGTTCTTTGATCAACAGGCTAGATATACATTATGATTAATCTTTTTGGCACAATTTGGTACCAAATTTGCCACAAACAACAAAGATTAGCACCACCAGCTAATGAAAATCCGTGACATTTCCAAATTCGCATATTAAAAACATGCGGGAGAAAAGACCGAAGGTTACCAAGCACATATCCTGTATTGATCAACCTGCAACTTTCCTGTCATACATAGTATTAGCATGGTTGCAATGCGTGATCGATATCCCCAGCAGTCATCCAGGCCCGGCATCCAGGTCATGCAATGCCATACACAGTATTTCTCTCCACGTATACCTATATATTTGGCAGGTAATTTTGAAATAAGTATCCATCAACATGTGTGTTGGTCACATATTTAGATATCTGTGGTGTTGGTTTTTTAAATTCTGAAACATACTTTAGTTCCCGCAATTATGGTCGACACATGGATGCCCGATATTCAGATTTCTTACCTTGACATATTTCACTGTTTTATTGCTTTGTTATACCTTGGCATCCAGTTGGTATATCTTGCTTTTATTCTTTGCATTTTACATTTTCGAGATATCCTCATTTTGTATCAGTTCTCTGATCAAGCGTGTTTTGTTCCTGCGTTCGTTGGATTCCAATTTTTTAAACATAAACATAAACACAAATGTTAAGAACTTCAAGGTCAATAAATGTGGTAAACAAGAGCACAGTCCTTTTTGGTACACCCTGTACAATCATTTTGATGACCCTGTTTGAAGAAAATTGAAGAAATACATCTGTAAATATGAGGAGAATAATGTATGAATTTCTTTTTGGTTTTCATTATTATTTTACTTGCTACTATTTAATTGGATTCCTCCTCAAAATATTAAAGGCTGGTTGCCGAAATGTACCTTACACTCACAGAAAAAAATGTTTCAACTTTTAATCTGTTGGTCCTCTACGGTATATGGAAACTTTAAGAATGGTTCGCAAAAAATTGTTCTTAACAATTAGAGAACCCCAAAGGTTTGTTTCTTTATAAACCAAACATGTTTTTAGTAGCTAAACATGGTTCTTTATAAACCTTTTAGAACTCTTTGGTGGTTCTTTACGAACCAAATATACGAGGGTCATTCAATAAGTTCTACCTCCTCACTCATAACATCGCTAATATGAATGTCAGCCTCATGACATTCGTCATGCTTATAGCTCTGAATCATAGCTACACAGTTATAGTAAATGCTAATTGATACCTATTTCACTTTTGTTATGATGCAATCAAAACCAGAGAGAGATTTTGGACAATGGACACGGAAAATTACCCCAAAGATAAATACATGTTTTTTTCGTTTTTTCTCCGTATTGTATGATTATGTATAACCGCCCGTATAAATACTGAAAATAGAAAAAAAATGGATGTTTTCTTAATAAAGTGCTATACTATCATGTATAAATCAGATTGTAGGCAATATTAACCTTTGTAGCTTGCAAATAGTATAATATCAACTCGAATGTATTGACACGCCTTTAGCAACTGGAATACTGATAGTCAGTCAAATGTTCGTTGTTACAAGTCAAGCCATAGTGATGTCTCGAATGTTAAATCTTAACATGATAGTAACTGTATCCGTTTTCCTTAAATGCAACATTTAGAATAGTTAATCAGGTAGTCAGTGGTAGAAAAAATATCTTCGAGAGACTTAAAATATATCCATTTAGTTCTGTATAATGAAGATCTCTTAGTTCCTATGAAAAGCAAATATGACTTTTGCAGCGGTTCTCTGGGGTAGGGTTAAAATTGATGGCTGTCCTGATCTAGTTCTGGCTAATTAGAGGTCATTTTCCGCCAACACAGTCAATAGTTAGGTCACCCAAGCCCTATATGAAAGCTATGAAGATTGTTAAACGGGGTCAGTCGTCACAAACATGCACAGACACAATAGTCAAACGACCTTGCTATTGTCATGCTATTGTCAACACTCCCTACACAGAGGTCTGCAGTGCAAATCTGTACGATTTTCGCCATGTAATGTCTATGGCAAATTTCATTCCGTGGTATAAAGCTATGAGGTTTCCGTGGTCTTCGTTATCTCCAAGCAGATAGAGCAATACGTACATGGACTTTTTTTGTAGACGAGGGTTCATTTCATGATTTGGTGAGGTTTAGAATGAGTTAGGATTCCTGTAATTTTGAAGACCACGGATTTTCAAAACGTGAATTTGCCAACATTTTACGACATAAATTTGGTCACCAAACGTGTTTAAAACTATACATTGTACCGTTTTGCAGATGTTATTGACCCTCCTCTAAAATTCTACATGATTTTTAAGACGTTTCTCAGTTGTTGAGATGCCCAAATAGACCATTTCCCGAAGCTATTTCTAGCAAATATTCAGTCACTGAGACTCCATTGTTTTCTCGCGTATAACAAAATATGACATGCAGCGTGACCTCCCTACTGGCTGAAGAAATCAGTCACCTGTATTGTTTAAAGTTTGTTCAAGAGATATTTATAACTTAGAACGATTGTAATTGACCGATATGTACATTTTGTCTCTTAGAATTGGCCAAATGAATAGACATTTGGCTGTTTTTTACCCGTTTCCGTCGCACTAAATGAAAGTTTGGTTTTTACTGCATATCCTGAAAAGTACAATGAGTATTCAGACCAATTTACTATGATTTTGTAGCCGAGATTCGAAGCTTTAATTGTGGAATATTTCATATGACTGGCTTGTATAATAGCAAGGTTAGGAGGTAGGAGGTAGAACTTATTGAATGACCCTCGTAGTTCTTTATAACCTTTTTTTAAAACTTGTTTGGTTCGATGGAGACCCATTAAAGGTTCTATAAAGAGGACACTTTTAGAAATCCTTTAGAACAATTTTGAAAGACTTTATGACAGGATGTATTATGCACCTATCAATTGCATCCCCGGCCCCGGGGGCCCTGGGGATAGCGGGATTAGGGCCGGGACGTACAAATTGCACATGTGACGTCCTGGGTACAATCATGTACGGTCCCCGCAGGGCCGGGCACCATTTTTTGTACGTCCCCGCTACAGTCCCGGCCCCCCTAGGCCGGGACAAAGTGTACAGTCCCGGCCACCCATTTCACAGGACAAAGTATTCACCCGGCTACAGTCCCATAAAGGTCGCTTATTTCTTTCTGCAACCATAACGGAATGCATTTCTATGTGTTCCCTATGTGTTATTAGGCTTATTTCGTCAAGCGCATCGCATCTCTAGCTTATTTATAGCAAGTGCCAGGGGTGTACATTTGTGTACCTTAGCGTACGTCATCGCTACACGCCCCGGCTAGCGGGGGGCACAATTTGTATGTCCGCGTACACTCCCCGCATAGCCGGGGATCATTTTTTGTACACTCGTGTACGGTCCCCGCATGGTCCCCGCCATGCCCCGGGTCCCCGGGGCCGGGCTTGCAATTGATAAGTGCATTACAGTTTATAAATCAAAACAAAGATGCCAAAAACAATACCGAGACATTTATGAGCTGGTTTATCATAACCTTTAGTTTATTAACAAAACATCCAGGATACATAATTACAGTAGCTGTTTCAATATGAAATCATGTTTTCATATAATATTTAATTAGCATAAATATACATATCTGTTATTGAGTTGACTCGAGGCTATATATAGGTGTAATATTTTCTTTACAGATTTACAAGCATTTGTGAAGATTATTTTCTATAGTAATTGATTTCAATAATCTATATATTGGCCAAAAATACAAAACGATTTGTTTCTTGACTGAAAGATACTGAACACAGAGGCATTTATTTCCACAAGATGATCAAGAAAATCAAGGTTCATACCGGGTTGGGCTTCTTGAAAAATTAGAAGAAAAAAATCTTAAATTCACAAAACTTGGATCGGTCAGCTCTGTAAAAAAAAAAAATCCAAATCTTTATTGCAATTGTAAAATGCCGCTTTTGATTATTTTTAAACGGAGCATTGAAGTACATTTGAGAGCAAACTTTGTAAAAATAATGTAAATGACTATATTGTATTCTGTCTGAAATTAGCAGATAATACACGCTGCAATGGATCTCTTCAATTGTACCTGTCACATAAGATTCCACACCACCAAAGAAGTGTGTGCTAGCGCCAACACTAGCCAGTGTTTTTAATTCAAGATTGATCCCAGCTTTTACCATGAATTTAAATGTACAGAAAAGGTATACAGTGCGCTTAATATGAAAGAAATTTGTGTTATTTGAAATTTGTAGACTATAAACTTAATATTTATCCAAATAACCCTGGTGTTTTCTGTAATAGTAAGATCTGACACAAATTTTCTCTTTTCACTTCTTCTAGGACAAATGCACCGAATATAGCTAGCAGAGAGCGATTTTGACAGTAGACTAGTATTCGACGTCCTGTTGCGGGGGAAAATGCTGGTCAACCCCAAAAAAATTGGTGTTGTTTTGATAGCAGACATCAGTATCTTCAAAGAAAACCAAGTTTTGAACAAACCAGTCGCTCGATAGCTGAAAAAATCAGACTTTAATTTGACCTCTTTAGCATGTAATCTAATAGGGGAATTAATTGGTGGTGTGACACCATAAAGGGGTGTTTACCTATGATCAAGCTATCACAAATTAGTAGCTATGTTCATACAATACTGACAAATACCTATGGTTTGGCAGATGTGATTCAACGTAAGTAAATGAGGCACAATGAGGGAAATATGAATATTGAGTTATTGATATCATGATAATATCTAAATGTTAAGGGACGTTTTGGTATTAAAGCTAATGTCATATCACATTCCAAACTTAACACTTTCCACGCGGCAGGCGGCTGCAGACGACATTCCAAAGTTGCACAAAATATTTCAAAAATGGCAACATTATTGAATGTCATCACCATATTTGGAATCACCTTGTGAAATGCATTGAAATAAGTACAAGCATGCCTAGTATTGGTTCAGTAATCCTCGAGATAGACCTTGAAATTTGGGAAAGGTTTCTGAAAAATCTGTTTAATATGTGGTAAAAGGAATAGCCGCGTGGAAAGTGTTAAGTTACAGATGAATGAAATTCACTTTGTATCAAAACATTAAATACAAATTGTCAAGTTATGGGCACTTAATGTTTTGGTTTTGTTATTTATAAATCAATGGAATAAATGAAAATTAAATACCTCAAAATGTAGTTTTAACTCTTTATTTTCATGAATTTGAGTCTTTGGTTAGATACAAGATGTATCAAAGATCAGAAATAAGACTTTTTCTGAATTTAACTTAATTTTGACCTTGTCCCATATTTGTGCTCTTAAATAAAATTAGCCACTGCCGCGTTTCCGCCTCATTTACTCATGTTGGGTCACATATGGTTTCACCAAACCATGTATTTTCTGCATTTTATGTGTGAACATACAAGGGATGATAAATGTATCATTTAATTAGCAATGAGGCCTCGTTACGAAAGAGTGGTATATTTAACACACTAGTTTAGGCCTTAAAAAAGTGTTTGATTGGCCTAACATGACAAAAACAAATAGGGTAGGTCGGTCGGGATTATAAAAAAAAAATGAAATCACCTGCTTTGGGGACTTAAAATAGCCAAAAATGAAAGCAAACAGTCAAAAACTTTAATACTTTCAAAAAAAATGTTGTTTTTTTTTTTTAATTTTTTAATTTTTTTAAAATTGTTTTCCTTTTTTTTTTTCTCCCTCAAAATAATAAAAAATATTCGGGGTCGGCGATGTATTTAGGGTCGGTCGGGTTAGGCCAATAAAACCTTTTTTTTTAGGCCTTATTATCAAACTTTTAAATTTAAAACTAACCAGGTCTTCTCGGTGATTATATTTGCAATTACCATGCACTAATTCAAACCATCGAAGCAACGCTGAAAAACTGTAGATTTCAACAAACTTTTACATGGACACAATGGGTTCACTTTACCTGTAACATCTTATCATAAATGCAAATGCTTGTAAATGTGATAATTCAACAATATGGATAATATTGTATGTTTACATGTAGGCGTTCACGTTTACGTGACATGGGTCAGATTTCAAACGTGTTATACAATATAGCTGTAGCATTTACACCTGTCAAACAATAATTGTATATATGAATGCTTATAGCTAGTTTACTAAACAATATTTATATGAATGCTTAGACGATGAAAAAACACACCCTGTTGTACGGGCGGACGGATCTGTCAAGTAGGGCTAGTCATTTTTTAATTTTCTTATTTGTATTTATTTTTTTATCGAAAATGTCACACAAATCTGCAAAAATCTGGATTTCTTTTTAACAAATGTGTGAAATATTTTTTCCTGACAGATTTTCTGACAAAAACGACTGATTTAACATGATTTGAGAAAAAATCTTCAAAAAAATCATCAACAAAAATCTTGAAAAAATGCAAATATTGGGTTGGTCGGGCCAATAAAACAAGGTGTGTGTTTTTCCTCGCCTTACAGCTGTTTCACAAGAGTGACCTCCCTTAGTTACCTTGACAAAAACAAATGCTTCTTTAGTAGGCCTATCATATAATATAATTAGGCAAGTATATGGTTTAGTCAGTTCCAAATTAGTGGGAAATATGCGATTCATATCGTTCCATGCGCAAAAGTAATCCATGCACACACAAGATGTTGGCATACACACATGTCACGCATAATGTTGTACAGTGTGCCTTGTTGCATTACGCAAGCTTAGGCCGCCCATGCTCTTCTGTATTAATTTGCTGCTGTTCGGAACAGACTGAACCACTATTTCGCGTTTTGTTTGGAACGGACTGAAGCACTATTTCGCGTTGTTATATTAACGATATTTTTCTTGTACAAGAACAAAATGAAGTCTGCATGTTTTCTAGCAAAAAAATAAACATTTAACTGCAATACTATCAGTTATCCCTTTTCTTACATTAATATTGCTATTCATAGCTTTGCATAAAAATGTGTACAAAGCGGTTATTAAATTGCAGCAAAAAATAAATCTAATAGAGAATACACTTCAACTCTCTTATGAATGCGACATCAATGCATAGACTCACACCCCTACGTGAAATTGCCTCCAAACATGGTAGTAGTTTCGAGCTATCCAACAGAGGACAATGTGTGTCAAATTTTAATCAACATACCGAGGATGTTTTGTCGAGCGAAGTCATTTATTGCAAATATGACTTGAGTCAAGTCAAGTCTTCGACAAGTATTGAAGGGGGGATTTCTTTTTGGTTTGTCAAATTGAGATTTGCCAAATTGAAACCATTTTGGCGCAAAAAAGCCAGACCAACTGACCAGGGTTTCTTTTTTATGTCGACTTTAACACAATTTTTTTAACATATCATTAAATTTGTGTAGAAATACGGTATACATTGTCTAACCTATTTATAAGGTCTCATTCGGAGTTCAACCTACATGCTAAAGTCATGTGTGACATGATGTAAGGAAAAGAGTCATGTGTAAACATTTTCATTTGGTCTCCAACAACACTCGACTTGCTCTACTTAAGGCTACAAAAATAGAGAAACCCTCTTTTACGGGCCTCACATGCAAATGAATACCGACCCAATTTTTTGGTTTGAAATTTGTCAAAAAACTTTTACCAATTGTTATTGGGGTCGCGACACACTTTTGATGGGGTCACGGACTAGCCTAATTTAACAAAATTCTATGTTGTATTATAGGAAACACATGTGACTTTGTTCTGTGAGGGATGCTGGTTTCTGGAATGTGGTCGCCACCAGAAAAAAGTTAGGAACCACTGATTTATGGTGTCATTTTGAAGGGGGAAGAGAAAAAAGAATCCTAACTTCAGTGGTTCGTTTGCCTGTAGAAGATGGTTTCTCTCTTCTTTTTTTGTTGCCTAAAAATGCATAAATATGTGTAAATTACGGTATGTTTTGATTGTTAAATTGCAAGCTTTTATAGTTTTCAAACACCTCACTTTATTATAATAGTTTGGGTGAACTTGATATACATAGATTTAAAGGGTTGATCACCATGTTGCCTATGCCAAATCTTATTAATTGGGGAAATTTGAAAATGACAGTGTGCATGTGACCTAAAATAAGGGGTTAAAACAGGAGTACACTATGCCTTTTTAAAGAATGGTTCTGTTGTTAGTTTTGATGGTAAATATTTTCTTTCTTGATTGTTGACAAGTATAACTCTGAATTACTGTGGGGGAAAAATCCCAAAAAATCCATGCAATTTCTGGGCGAATATGCTTTCTGAATGAACTTTCATTAGTTCTGAACTCGGCCAACTGAAAGAGTATATAATGTTGCCATGAGTTTCTTTTTTCAAAATTCTTATGTGGATGAACGTTTTACTGTTTCATCTTTCTTAAATGACAGCTTAAAACTTGTCCAACGGCGAACCCGTTAAACTTTTAACTTATATTATGAATACCCGTCGTAAAAGCCTATCTCACAATTTAACTAAGTTTCCACTAAATTATATGATCATTGTAATTTATTATTGAACAAACTCTAAACATTTGACTGGTGACATTTAAACTAGCTTATTACATGTTGTGTACAACAAAAGTTGTAGTTTACATAACAGCACAATAAATGCTAACTTAACAAAAACGCATTTGGAGTTTATTTCCTGGATTTTATTTTTATTTTTGTACCATCCTGTTAGTTTTTTTGCAAACACAAAACTATGAGCATGGAAACAAGAACATCTTTCATGCTTTCATGACAATAAAATTAACTCTTTTATATGTAATGAACTTATTATTCTAAATTATGAATTTAAAAATAAGCTTAATGGTTCAAAATCGGCAAAGTGCAACAAAAATAATCCCACAAAAATTACCATTTTTACAGTAATTTCCCAGCTCTACAAATGGAAAGACGCAAACTTGCATATTACAAAAAAATAATGAGCTGCAGCTGATTCGGAGTAAAAAATATTTAATACAAATCTCAATTATATTTTATATATATATAATTATTATGTATACACAATGTATGGTGTTTAATATGTTCAAACTGTACGCGCCATACATAGTCATAACGTAACTGTACAATACAATAAAAAAATTGCAATATTCTTTACACAGCTTGGATATATACAATATGTTTATACATATATTGAATGCCATTTCAAGTTTTTGTAGTGTATTAATTTGCCATTTCCTTGGCGGAGGCAAAGGATGAAAGTACTTGAGACTACAATCTTGGAAAAATTGTCCTTGGAACATGTTGCCTGTTTCGGACATTTTGTGCAGATTTATTTCTGATCTTACTTAAATTATGTTTATTTTGTTTAGAGCTGAAGAGCACACCTTTCCCCTCACCCAATCAATCAATCAATCAATCAATCAATCAATCAATCAATCAATCAACCAACCAACCAATCAATCAATCAATCAATCAATCAATCAATCAATCAATCAATCAATCAATCAATCAATCAATCAATCAATCAATCAATCAATCTTGGGACATGTTGAATAACTGCTGAAGACATTTGCATTTCTCAACATTGCATGAGGGAGAGGGGGTGTTAGTTTCCCATTGTTAACACTATCCACACGGCTATTAATTTTACCATTACAAAACAGAATTTTCAGAAACCTTTTCGTAATTTTCAGAGTCTATCTAAATGATTACTGAACCAATACTAGGCATGTTTGTACTTAATTCAATGCATTTCTCATGGTGATTCCAAATATAGTAATAGAATTCAATAATTTTGACATTTTTGAAACATTTTGTGAAATGTTGGAATGTCGTCTGCAGCCGCCTGCAAAGCGTTAACCCTTTCCACATGGTTATTAGTTTTACCATTATACAAAACATATTTTTCAGAAACCTTTCCGAACTTTCAAAGATTTACTGAACCAATACTAGGCATATTTGTACTTATCTCATGGTTATTCCAAATATGGTGATGAAATTCAATAATTCTGACAATTTGGAACTGTTGTCTGCAGACGACTGCCGCGTGGAAAGGTATAACAAATAACAAGTAACCGTTCCAAGACTTTTTCCAGGATTGGAGTTTGTTGAGAATAAACAGAGAAAGTTAACAAATGGGGCAAGTCGTAAACATCTGGGGGGGGGGGGGGGGGGGAGGTGGTGAAAGCCAATACCAGATGAAGGGAAATGGTAGCTATCTCTTATCATTGGGCCCTAAACCATCTATATTATTTATTCATATTCACTATGGATATAAAAATTGCTGTGGTCAGAATTCTAATCCTCAAAACCTTGATCACTAACCTAAATGGAGGATACTTAATCATATTCCCAGTCAATCAGAAAGACCAATGGATCCAATTGTGGTCCACATTTTTATCATGAATAACTGGTAGCTGGGGATGTTGCTTACTGTTTCCAATATGAATACACCTATCCCGCTTACTATAGATAGATACACATCTTTGAGACACACCCTTTTGATGTTACTGTTGGAATCTCCAAGGTAAGTATTCTCATTAGGTACGAAAATCTGGTCTTACCCATGAGTAAGCTATATCACAAGTTAGCCTAGTCGTAAATCTTCCGACATAAAAACATTGACCCCATTTTGAGAACAAATGAATAGAAAGCAAAGGTTTTACATAAAATCTAACGATACTGGGATTCAAACCCAAGACCTTTCGGTCCCAAAGTGAATGTCATAACCACTAGACCATCTAAGCCCATGTAGTGATTTTAATCCTACAAAAGAGGCAGGGTAAGTTCATACTATGTGTATTACGGAATAAATCTATATAACTCATTTAAGGCCAAAAAAAAAAATTGACTTGCCCTTTCCGACCGACCCGAATTTTCGGAAATCTAGGGTCGCTATTTTTTTAATTATTTATTTAAAAAAATGAAAAAAAAATGAAAGAAGCACATAACAATAAAGAAAGATGAAAACGTGTTTTTGAGTAGTATCTGCTTGTTTAAAAATCAAAAAAAATCAAAAAAATCAAAATAATTTTTAAAACGTGTTTTTGTGCAGTACATTTTCAAAAAAATTCAAAAAAAAATTTATTCCGACCGTCCGACCCTGACTTTGACCCTGAAAGAGCAAGTCAACTTTTTTTTTTTGCCTAATGGAAGACTTTGCACTAGACTAATTTGTGATAGCTTACTCATAGGTAGAACTAGAACTGAAAATCTACACCACTCTCTATATGGGGATGCTGTTACTGTTAACTTTCCATTGTGAATATGCCTATATCTGTTATCATATACATACAGTTATTGTACAAATCTTTGAACTACACCCTTAGGTATGATGTTACTGTTGGAATCTCTAGGGGTAAGTATTTCTCATAATGTGATTATAAGTATGAAAATCTATAACACTTACTGGGGGAGGCTGTTACTGTTAATGAATATGAGACCTGTCACCACAAAATGAGCGTTAAAGGTAGATGACCCGATCACATTTCCAATTTTCAACTTGAAGTTTTCTATTCTACATGAAAGGTCATCCTTAAAAATGTCGTGTTCCAAAGTTTGAGTTGCATAGCTCTAATGGTTCTTATTTTAGACGCACAAGATGCTGTGAACTGTACCCATTGAGTTGTACACAAACTATATCGGTGGTATACCACCATTCGCGGTAATTCGACGTTATTTCATCGATTTCTCCGTAATTATACCGATTTAGGCCGTCAAATTTCAGTATGATGATGAGAAAAATACGAGCTTTCATATGATATGAAAATCTCCGTATGTTTGAAATAATTCTGTGTTACGAAAATGTGATCGGGTCATCTACCTTTAAGTCGCCAGTGTGCTTTAGGAGATATGGTCCAATGAACATGCCAAAAATCAATATAAAACAAAGGCATTTTTAAATTTAAATTTGATTTTTGACCAGGAAAACATTGAGAAATTATGACATGTTGCATATCATTTTAAAGTTTGATTTCTGAGCATTCTGAATCTGGACAAACCTCAAAATTAAATTTTCCGACTTAACTCTCATTTCGTGATGACAGGTCTCATATGCCTATATTGGCTTATTTAGGTACATATCTTAGAACCACACTCTTAACACTTTTCACACGGCTATTAGTTTTACCATATACAAAACTGATTTTTCAGAAACCTTTCCAATTTTCAAAGTATATCCCAAGGATTACTGAACTAATACTAGGCATGTCTGTACTTATTTCAATGCATTTCCCATGGTGATTCCAAATATGGTAATGGATTTTAATAATTTTTAAATGTTTGAAACATTTTGAAATGTCGTCTGCAAACGCCTAGCGCATGGAAAGTGTTAAGGTATGATGTTACATTGTTACAGTTGGGGTCACCAGGGCAAGAATTATTTACTGTGTGATTAAAAGTACCACATCTTAACCAGTAATGGAGGATTGCTGTTACTGTTAAAGTTTCCATTATGAACAATTCAATGTCTATGCTTGAACAATCCTAATATACGCACAAATCACTGAACCATGCCCTCAGGTATGATGTTACTGTTGGAGTCCCCAGGACAAGAATTCTTTATTGTGGGATAAGGCAACAAGAATCACACCACCCTGTTCTACTGGCTCGACCGACCCATTTTTATTTTATTTTGTGAAATTGTCTTGAAAATGTTTGCAAATTAGTTGCAAATTTTTGATTTTTTGTTGTTAATATTTAAAAAGATTTTTGAAATTTTTGAACAACATTTTTGAAAATTGCTGAAAATGCACCAGACATTGTTGAAGAAAACAAAAACACCTTAACCGATAGACCATACCTGAAATGTCAGTCTGCCCGTAGAACAAGGTGGTTTTTTTCTTCGTTGCCCAAGTACAAAAATCTAAACCACTCACTGTGGGCTGTTGTTACCGTTAAGTTTCCATTATGAGCAAGCATGGGTCTATGTTAGGCCTGATATAACCACAAATCTCTGACCCATACCCTTAGCTATTACCATTGGATACCTAAAGGTATATGGTATAACTGTTAGAGTCTTCAGTGTCAGGGTTTTAGCCAGAGTTCAGCAACTGCCCGTCCAATTTATCAGAATAGCCTGCTCAGAACTTGACCCTAAAATATTTATCAACCTGTTTGCCACCTATATGGGTCACAAGGTTCAAATGTGTGCTGTTTTAGCCTTAATTTGTCAGTCAGAATTAGTTTCAAGTTCACTAAACTCTTACAACAACAATTTTTAGAATATCACATCTATTAAATTCCTTAATTTTGCCCGTCCTGGGAGTAATCTCCCCGTCCAGATGACGGGTGGACGGGTCTCTGGCTAAGACCTTCAGTGTCAATATTGCCACACTGCACTTAACCACAGTTTATGAAAGACATGAGAAAAACTCTGTCAAGCGGGTGACCAAAATTATTGTATTAATCCCATAAAAATCAAGCATTTTTGTCTGTCTTACACTAATAGAGGTTATCCATAAGCCAGGCCTGTTCCATTAAACGCTTGCTCGTCATTGGCCGAGACAAAGCTCCTAGTGTGCTAGCGCCCTCATTTCAAGAGTCACATCGCGCGTCTCAATGAGCTTACGTGCCGTCAATCATTGATGTTGTTAAGATAGCAACCTCATTTCAAGAGTCACATCATGCATACTTATGTATGTATACACCCATATATAGGAGGCTCTTATTTTGCGACTCAAATGTCCACTCCCATTACTATTATACTCCCTGATGCAGCCAAGCAGAACAAGTGGGATTCGCACCTGGCCTGTTATCTACAATCAATAGAGTTGGTGTATGACCAAATTATTGTATATTATCCCATAAAAATCAAGTATTTTTGTCTGTTTCACTTGTGAGGGTGTGCATGGTTTTCCTGATGGGAGGAGAAGGACACTTAAGTATGAAATGGATCATGTAAAAGCCCTCCAGGAAGAGAACCCCATCTAAACTTGAAATTTACTTTGGATGGGGTACGCCAGCTAAACAAAAACTTTATTAACGCTTTCCACACGGCTATTATTTCACCATACACAAAACAGATTTTTTAGAAACCTTTCACAATTTTCAAAGTCTATCTCAAGGATTACTGAACCAATACTAGGCATATTTGTACTTATTTCAATGCATTTCACATGGTGTTTCAAAATATGGTTATGAAATTTAACAATTTTGAAATTTTTTTAACATTTTGTGAAATTTTGGGATGTCGTCTGCAGCCGCCTGCCGCGTGGAAAGTGTTAACACAGTTTCACACACAAGGGTGTGCATGGTTGACCTAATGGGAGGAGGGCGGCACTGAAGTATGAAACGGATTCAGGCATAAAGGCCCTCCAGGAAGAGGGTCCCATCCATCTGGCCCTTCAGCATGTATAAAGAAATACTTTCAGAGTTTGAAATTCCTATGTATAACCTTTGGGAAGTCTGCTCTAAACATGTTCAAGGGCAAAAAACACATCTGTTATAAATAAAATCTTGCAAGTGCTCTTGCCCCTGAACAAGTATAAAGCAACAGCTCCTATGCGCAGTTTTAATTTATACATGTTGAAGGGCCAGAAAAGATACAAGTTTTTGACAGAACAGCAACAATGAACCATGTTTTGATTGCTCCTTGCTTTCCTCAATAAAATAATTCTTTCCTCTTGAATATTGTGCTTTTGAATGAATTTGGACATATTTAATGGATTGTATGTATGTAAGTGCCCAGTCAATATAACTCCAATATTGTAGGAGCAGATGACAAATACCACAATTTGTAAAGGGGGCTTTCATAACACACTATAGCGCTGTAACATGTGCTACAACAATCTTCCGATGATAGTCAAATATATATATATATATATATATCAAAATAAAACACTTTTATTTGGCAGTTTGCTACCTTGGGTTTCTCGCTACCGCGATCTTCAGGCAAACTAATTGTTAATTAATTGTTAATTAATTGTTAATTAATTGTTAACAATTAGTTTGCCTGAAGATCGCGGTAGCGAGAAACCCAAGGTAGCAAACTGCCAAATAAAAGTGTTTTATTTTGATAATAAGCTCTACTTAACTAAGTATTGAGCACTATCTGGCTATTATTGATATTCACGTTTTATATATATATATATATATATACATGTATATATATGTATGCCAGAAGTTAATTAATAACTTAATAATAGAGTATACAATAATACAAGATAAAATGGTGAAAGTTTTGCCCAGGAATCCAGCCACAAGTATTCAGTACAAACCGTGCCAAATCAAAACTTTGCACCATGGACCATTTCAAATCGAGAATGGATAAACTAAAAAAACAATTGTAGTCATCAAACTACTGTTCCACATTAATTGCATTCCCATTTATTAGCAAATGTATATGTCCATTCAGGCTATAAAACCCACGTCCAGACTCGGCCTCCTGCAGACATTGATTTGAAAAGGTCTATGCTGCGCTGCTTATCGAACTTCAAGAACACTTCAGAAGTTTCTAGAAATCTTCTATTTGAAAAGGTCCATGCTGCGCTGCTTATCGAAACTTCAAGAACACTTCAGTAGTTTCTAGAAATCTTCTATTTGAAAAGGTCCATGCTGCGCTGCTTATCGAAGCTTCCAGAACACTTTGAAAGCTTCTAGAAATCTTCTATTTGAAAAGGTCCATGCTGCGCTGCTTATCGAAACTTCAAGAACACTTCAGTAGTTTCTAGAAATCTTCTATTTGAAAAGGTCCATGCTGCGCTGCTTATCGAAGCTTCCAGAACACTTTGAAAGCTTTTAGGAATCTTCTATTTGAAAAGGTCCATGCTGCGCTACTTATCGAAGCTTCCAGAACACTTTGAAAGCTTTTAGGAATCTTCTATTTGAAAAGGTCCATGCTGCGCTACTTATCGAAGCTTCCAGAACACTTTGAAAGCTTTTAGGAATCTTCTATTTGAAAAGGTCCATGCTGCGCTGCTTATCGAAGCTTCCAGAACACTTTGAAAGCTTTTAGGAATCTTCTATTTGAAAATGTCTATGTCATGCTGCTGATATAATTTTATTGCATTATGATATCCCAAAGAAACGAGCTCCTTTAGACTTCTTCCTGTTATTTTTCTTACTTTTCTCATCTGGCACCGATTCTTCCTCTGAACTTCCTCCCTGACCTCCTTGATCCTGTTGTAGTTTTGTCACCCTACTAGTCACAGCTTTTGTCAGGGTGTTGAATTTCATCTTGTTTTTTTTTTTTGGTAATGTGTTGCTATCAAACTGGGGGATTACTGCAAAAGGAGTTGGATCGCTCGGGTCTTCTTCATCATCAAAATCGTCGTCGAAAGCCATGATTCCCATTGCTTGAGGATTGGGACTTGCTGGAGAGATTCTGCCAGTGTATGTAAAATCATCTGGAGACAAAGTATCTTGCTTTGGCAAGGTTAATTTACCATCAGCGTTAAAAATGAATGAATCTGGGTTACGAAGATCAGTGGGGCGCATCAGCGTCGGAGTACTGCTGTCGCCACTGTCTGAATTCTCGGTGTCCGCATCCTGCGAGTCTTCCTCAGATGAATTGTCATGAGTACCGTTTTCTACATTTCTGTGTTTATTTACCGCCTGCTCTTCCGCTCTCAGGCGTACTAGCTCCCTTGCCGAATTTGCCTTTTTCAGCAGGGGTGTGGGCAATTTGAAATTTCTGGGCATAAGTGGAGAATTTTGCGGACTTGGTTGAGGCGAGGTCTCAGGTATCTTAAGAAAGTCTGGCAACTGGAGCCCAGTGTTGGTGGTATAGCTCATATCCAGGAACTTTTCCATGTCCTTGTTGCTGCATGCATCTTCATACATTTCCTGGAAATATTAACAAAGGAATAATGATTACTCAGAATTCGTCAAAAGAACAAATTATTTCATGTTTATGAACAGTCAGTCCTCATCAAATTATCATTTCAACTAGAAACAGAGTTTTGGAGAATATAAAATTTATAGAATTCTGATGATAATTTGTTTTAAATATCCAGAATTATAATCACTAAAAAAGGTATTTTTAAGTTGTGACCATCACTGTCTGACCCAAAGATTGGCACAATATCGCCCTCTCTGGCAGGAGTCACACTACATTATAACATATTCAACTTGAGAGGGTGCTATTCAAGCTAACAGCTCTTGATATACTGATGAAGATTAAGTGCGTTGAGTTATCATGGTGATGGTACAATCAAAATCCTCTAATTATTGACATCTGACAATCTTTCCCCCTCCCCAGAATTTCACTAAACATTAATTGATGAATGGGTCCAGAAATGCAGATTAAAGCACCCTAGTGAGCTATTGTGTTAAAACCCATTAGCTTTTTTGAATACTGAGTTTGAGGTGAACACTACGGGCCGTATTCTCGTACTAAACACGGTTTTAGCTTAAAACCGTGTCTAGCTAAACGTGTATCTAACTAAAACGCGAGTTTACCTTTTTAAACAACATGTTTAACTAAACACGGTTTTAAACTCTGCATATCTCGTCCCCAGGGTGGTTGTACGTTACTGTATACAGGTATTTATTTTTGTTGTGGCCCTAATGGGTTACAATAGATATCGACTGAATACCTCAAATGCACATGTATTTTTAATACGACACGATTTGCTTGGCAGCTTACATCGGCACGATTGAGTGATCATTCAAGGCATACAGTTTGTGTATTTGTTTAGTTAAACGCGCCTTAAACTACCCCCATACCCATGTTTAAAGTTAGACACTTTTCAGTGAGTTAGACGCATGTTTAAGTAAAACAAATGTACGAGAATCGTGTTTAGTTAAACGTTGTGTCTAAAGTCAACGTTAGACGTGTGTTTAGCTTAAAACCGTGTTTAACTACGTACGAGAATACGGGCCTACATGTTTGCCCTGTACATCACTCCGATGCTTTAATTTTTTTACCCTTTGGCCCCCTACATTACGGTTCTGTGCCCTGTATAAAATCCAACTTTCTTGACCACGTCTCTGATGACATATCCAGGGTAATAAATTATCCCCTCCTACACCATTTATCTGATTAATTTTACACCAACTGTGTCTTGCCAGCATGGTGCTACCATTTCCACCGCTATCCTAAGCATAGCTCAAGGCTCTTTGGTGTTGGTGTAACTAGAAGCCATATATACTACTTTTGAAAATGTTCTTGTGATAACAAATTCCAACTTTTAATTTCAATTTGTCATAAAAAAAACTAGTGCTATCTCATATTTTATAAAAACAAATGTTCAAATTTCGAGGAAAAAAAATCACATTATATTATCCAAAGATCAGATTTTAGTTTTAAACTAGCCCAAATCTGCGGAAAATCACCACGTGTGGAAATAGTCATGTGGCAATACTGCAGCCCCTCAGGCTTGTTTCTAGTTCCACCGCTGCCACACTCAAGGTCCCCCCAGCATGCGGTAAATGGTGTTGGATGGATCAAACTTGGGCTCAAACCTTACAGGCAACTGGAATGTAATGTAAACTGGGTCCCTGCGTCCCTCTTTTTGGCTGCTATCTTTAAAAATGGCGGACCAAATTGAGGGATTGGAAATATAGCTCATCCAAAAAGTTAACGGATATGTTGGTCGCTTGCTGCCCATGCATCTGCCCATAAAACAACACCAAAGCACGCGATTGGTCCAATTTGAAGGGTACCATGTCTAACGATCATCACCCTGCGCCGTGTGAGGTAAATTAGTGCTCCCCATCACATCACACAATGTACCATGCTGCGTGAGACCAGCGGTGCAGTGTGTCTTGATGGAGCGTAAATAAGCTCATGTTTATTCATGAGTTCATCAGCGCATACTTTTGGAACTAACTGTATTTTGTTCAGTCTTCGCATTGAGCACCCTCACAGGGGCCCTGTGTAAATTGTGAAGTAGGAAAGGATTCAGTGTAGACTGGGTCCCTGTGACCCTCTATCAGTCTTCACTTTGAGCACCCTCACAGGGGCCACGTGTAAATTGTGAAGTAGGAAAGGATTCAGTATAGTGTAGTGGACGAGGGTAAACTACACTGAGCCAAAAAAGAAACTTATAAAAAAAAAGAAACTTATTAAATTTTAACAGATCACCAAATAAAATTCTGTGCATGAAAATGTTCCAAATTTGGATACAATATTACTGCAATGTATTGCTTCAAATGGCAGTCTATAACCAATTGTTTGCTTCAATGACACAAGAGAAATTCGCACTGACCCTATGGTGATCTGTTAAAATTTTATAAGTTTCTTTTTTGGCTCAGTGTATTTGACTTACTTTTGCTTTGTTGATTTTATCCATCCATCCATTTGGTGTAGTATATGTAGCAGTTGTCGTTACTATGTACCAAGCGCTGGCACAGTTGTACTCATCTTGGCTCAGCATGGCAAAACCACCTGCAATAAAAAAACACACAATTTTTGTTGTTGACAATTTTGGATAAAAATGACTCTAAAAATGCTAAGTCTAAAAAAGCTTTAACTAAATTAGGGATTTCATCTATTTATTTGCACCAAATTCTCGGCCAATAACAACAACAAAACATAACACAGAATTTCTCAAGTACCATACAGCTTTTAAAGGTAGATATCTGCTTGCCGGCCTGATTTTCAACTTGATGTTTTCTATTTTACATGAGGTCATCCTTAAAATAGTCACATTCCAAAGTTTGTGTTGCATAACTCCAATGGTTCTTATTTTAGAAGCACAAGGTCACAATCAATTTGCCCATTGAGTAGTACACAAACTGGCTGGTGGTTTTGGCAGTAATTCACCACATTTTAGCCTATAATTTCTAAATGGAACATTTCTGGTCCCTAAGATTTTACAGACATAATGAGAAAAATATGGGGATTCTTCTGATATCAAAATATCATGATGTAAAAATAAAATGCATAGCCCAAAAAAAGTGATCGGAACATACACCTTCAAAATTGAAATTTTGCTTTCAGTGATAAACATAATTGGCCATACAAAAGATATGCCAACGAGACAGATTTGCCTAACATAATATCATTTCCATTACGGTTCCGTCCCCTGTATTAAATCCAACTTTCTTGACCACGTCTTTGATGACATATCCAGGGTAATAAATCATCCCCTCCTACACCATTTATCTGATTTATTGTACACCAACTGTGTCTTGCCAGCGTGCGTGCTACCAGTTCTACCGCTGTCCTAAGCATAACTCTAGGCTCTTTAGTGGGTGTAAATAGAAGGTTTATATACTAATTTTGAAAATGTTCTTGTGTTAAGAAATTCCAACTTTTAAATTCAATTTGTCATAAAAACTAGTGCTATATCATATTTTATAAAAACAAAAGTTCAAATTTTCGAGAGAAAAAAATCACATTATATTATCCAAAGAGCAGATTTTAGTTTTAAAACTAGCCCAAATCTGGCGGAAAGTCACCACGTGTGGAAAGTCATTTGGCAAGACTGCAGCGCCTCAGGCTTGTTTCTAGTTCCACCGCTGCCACACTCAAGGTCCCCCAGCATGTGGTCAATGGTGTTGGATGGATGTAATTCTTGGGTGGAACTTACTAATACTAGCGTCATGGCCAGTTCAACCTGTCAAACTTGGGCTCAAACCTTACAGGCAACTGGAATGTAATGCTTGCCTATAAATTCTCATTTTGCATCCATGTCTAAGTGATACAGTCATTTTTTTGCTTCAGCCACTTTCTCTCTCTCTGATCTCTCTGTTTTTATTTTATTTCTGATAAGTCTGATTCTAGTTATGGACATATAATTTTGTTTCTACAAAATATAGCTTAGCTTGACAAACCTGTTCTACGTTTAAATTAAAGAACAAATTTGGTGGGATTTTTGACCAACATTTCTAGACAGTTTTAAAAGAATTTTGAAAAAGAAAAAAAACACTTTTTTTTTAATTTTCAACATTTCAAAAAGAACAAAAATAAATCTAATGTTCATAAAACAGTCTACTTTCATAAATTTTCAACAAAAAAATCAAAATGTTTCAATATATAAAAAGCAAAAAGAAAAACCCAAATCAAATGAGACCTGTCACCACAAAATGAGCGTTAAGTCGCTAGTGTGCATTAGGAGATATGGTCCAATAAACATGCCAAAAACAATAGAAAACAAAGGCATTTTGCAACTTCAGTTTGAATTTTGACAGGGAAAACATTGAGCAATTATGACATGTTGCATATCATTTTAAAGCTTGTTTTCTGAGCATTTTGAATCTGGACAAACCTGAAAATAAAATTGTCCGACTTAACTCTCATTTTGTGATGACAGGTCTCAAATTTGAAAAATATGGGTCGGTCGTACCCATATAAAAAACCTCTAATATATATACTCACTTTTGTCATTCAACTCGGTACACTTGAGTCGGTCAATTCGCATCGGAGGCCGGATTATCCTCAAATTACTATTTTTCAACCTCTTACAGATTAACACCATGTCAGTGAAGATAACCATCGTACATTCGTACTATTGAAAAACAAGAGACATTTTACCCAAATTAATTATCAAATGCTTTAAAAAAAGACTTACGTCTCTTTTCACTTTGACAAGACAGTGACACCAATACGTCATTCACCGATTGCGGTAAATAAACGCACCTTTCTTGAGGCGCCGGTGTAAACTCACACACTGACTAAAATACACACCTGTGTGTAGACTTTGCGTCGGTAAAGCTCCTGTAAAGTAGACATTTTTGCTCTACATTTAATTTCACGCTCGACACAGCTACCTCGAATATAATAACGCGCGAATATATTACTTTTGTGTATAGTTCTATAGTGATAAAGCTACAAATCGCGAATTTAAAGACACACATAACAGTTCAAATTGGCAAAGCGCAAACATTTAAACGCAAATAAATGACCACTTTTACAGTGTTAACTTGGATGCCTAGTAGGTAACATCTATTACTGGCATTGTGCTATAATTACAGTGGTGGACATGTCTAGTTCATTATCTTATTTATAGTTCTTAACACTTTTGTTTTTTATATTTTGTCCCTGATGAAGGGCGGGGTGGTATATCCACTTGAAACGTCGGTCTTTATTGTTACTATATATCCTGAGTAGTCTCAGATATATCTTTGTTGTTTTCATTGCTTGTCCCAGTGCATTTCTGTTTGTTTTGTTTTTTTGTTATTTATCTGTTTTATCGCGTTATTCTCCCTTGTTATTACCTGTTTCCCCACACCCTGTTGGTATATCTTGCTTTTACTCTTAGCATTTTTATATTTTCGAGATATCCTCTTGTATCAGTTTTCTGATCCTTGGTGTGTTTTGTTCCTGGTTCCGTTGGATTCATCTTTTTACATTTTACACTTTTACAGTATGTAAATGTCCAGAGGAAGTGAAATTGACTACAGGTTTCAAACTTTCTATAAGGCCAATAGGTGAATTTTTTAAAAAAAACACCTCACAAGTATGACAATAATTTCATATTAAGGTATCACTTGCTGCATACAACTTGTCTGTCATAACACTAACCCTACTACACCATACAGCAACAACACCGCCAGCAGCACTTGGCTTGCACGCATACAAGTTCTATCTCATGTAGCACTTAACCCCTGGTATAAATGGTCTCCGATTTTTTAGCCTGGGATTACTTTTGCGCGTGGAGAGATAAAAAACGAATATTTCTCGCCATTTGAAACTGATTAAACTATGGGTTATCTTACCCCACTTTTATGCTGGTCTCTGATTTTGACAGTGCCTTCGTGTACAACCATCTTGGTTGACTTGGGCATGCACAGGGCATAGGATACTTGAGATCAATCACAGGGCATTCTTCAGATAGCTGACAGGAGAGAAAAATAGAAAACATAATTATGAAAAGCTTCTATCA